>PVHT021183585.1:6094873-6135601 GCA_004024745.2 Catagonus wagneri
TTAAACAAGAAAGAGAAAGGAAAGAAAAGAGAAAGAGAGGGGTAACAAAGCAGGAAGTGAGACCAGGCTATTGATACAATGTATGCAGACATATGTGGTTTACTTGTGATAAGCAGCCTTCTGGTGTGATTCCTCTAGTGAGAAGTGGCAAGCAAGGGAGCAGACTAATGGAACAAAAGTTTTGGATAAAAGCTTTCCTAATTCACGCCAAATAACTGCCATCTGCTATGCTTATACTTGTATTTCCAGACCTGTATGGAAGCATTTTTCTCAGTGTCAGCATGCTTAACTCTAAAACAGTCATTTGATGACATGGGCTTGCGAATAGACATTACTTAAGCGCTAGCTCAGAGCATGTAGCCTTCATACAACAGTTCTCGTCACCCCTACTGTCCCTAATGTCCTCAATGAAATAATGACCTTGATAGTATCAATCTGCCTATTTATGGACTTTGTCACCTGAGTCAATTACTTCCCTGGGACAGAGTTAGTCTTTTTATCTATAAAAGGAGGATGTTGACTTATGAGTTCTCATCAAACTCTGAAAGTCCTAAAAATTTTTGCATCTATTTTACTTCTGTATGGTCCGCTATATCTGCCTATGTGCTTTCTTATACACAAACTAATGTGAATGTTGTGGGGCGTCCCAGGTATATTAAGTATTTGGAAAACTCTAGAAATGGAGAGGAATGAAAGGAAAGGGAGAAATTCTGAGCTATGTAAGGTGACAAAGTAAGTAGGGACAGCTGATGGAATTTTTTACAATTTCCTCTTTTAAATAAGAATTTTATAGAAGTTCCCATTGTAGCTCAGTGGGTTAAAAACCAGAAACAGTGTCCATGAGGCTGCGGGTTTGATCCCTGGCCTTACTCAGTGGGTTAAGGATTCTATGTTGCCGCAAGTTGAGGTGTAGGTTGCAGATGTGGCTCCGATCCAGCGCTGCTGTGGTTGTGGCATAGGTTGGCTGCTGCAGCTCCAGTCTGACCCCTTGCCCAGGAACTTCCATATGCCACAAGTGCAACCCTAAAACAACAACAACAACAACAAAAAGAATCATATAGGAGTTCCCCGGTGGCTCAGCAGATTAAGGATCTGGTATTGTCACTGCTATGGCTCTGGTTACAGCTATGTCACAGTTTTGATCCCTAGACTGGGAACTTCCCCATGCTGCAGGTCTGGCCAAAAAAAAAAAAAAGGGAATCATACAAATTACTCATCAGAGTACATTGTGTTGGAAAGATTTAGAATCTATTGATTGAAGCACAAATATCCTGTTGTAAGTCCAGGTGCTTGACTTATATGGTTGGGTTATGAAATGCCTGTGCTATATTTGGCTGCCTAGCTATTACAGGTGTCATTAATTCACCTCTTCAACTTCTTTGAAGTAAAGGGCAAGGACAGATTTTTTTTTAATAGTGAAAAGTAAATTATAAAAGGGATAGAATTATGAGCTCATGAGGAAAATTATAGAAAAGAGAATAAAGAGAGTGAGCAATTATCCCCATTACAAGCTTACCAGAAAGTACACATTCCATTTTTCAGAAGTCAGAGCTGACAGCTTCAGTGTTGGTATATGAAGCAATATCTCGAAACTCTATTTGTCATGGACGTGATAAAATAAAATAACAATGACACATGCAGTCACATGCATTCATGCCCTTGCACGTACATACACACACGCTAGGCTGATACATTCTCGAACTTCTCCCAGTGACTGTAACGTAAATTTATTTTTTTTAATTTTTGCTTGTAAACTCATATTTGCCTAACATTTATGTATAGTACTAACTTCACTCTTTTCTTAGATCTAAGTAAACATTTTTTAAAAGATAGATGGGTGATAATGCCATTTATATATTTTTATATCTACTTATAACTGTTGTCTCCAACTAACTGATTAGATTACTAACATGTTTCATGAAAATTATTAAAATCTATTTAAATATATGTCCAGAAGGGACAATCCACAACTGTCATATTCCCCTTCCCTTTCTCCCGTGAACCACGGAGCAGCAAATGGTTAGAATTTAGCATCAACCATTTCCCTAAGAAAAGATCTACAGTAACTACTAGATTATACAGAATTTTAAAGGGTTCTAATAGCCAAGTAAATATGATATAGAAACGTTAAATATGATATGTTACCAGAGCAACAGAAAAGATTGCTTAGTGATATGAAAGACAGTGATAGGAGATGCAGGAAATTAATTATGGGACTATCCTGACACAGCAGAAATGGTGAGAACCTGAACTGAAGCTCTGCAGAAAGATGAAGAGAAAGTCACAGATGCAAAAGATATCAAAGAAATAACAGCTGTGGGACTTGGTGACTAATTAGACGTGAGGGTTGGGAGAGAGGAAAGGTGATGCCCAAATTTTCAGGTTGGGAAACTGTAAAGGGTGGTGAGGGCATTTCTGAGATAGGGATTCAGGGCAGGGACGGGACGAGGGCCCAAGAGGATGAGCTCAAATTTCACCACCCTAAGTTTAAGGTCCCTGAGGAACATAGGAAAGCAGCTATCCCGTAGGTAGTTAGATTTACGATGCTAGGCTTCAGGACCGAGGTCTGGGCCAGAGATGTGTATTTCAATGTCACCAGCAGGTGGATAATTGGACTTTGGAGAGTAAGAGGACCAAGGACAAACAACGTAATAGTAATACATGGTATGTGCTGTGTATTTTCTCAGTCCAATAAGTGCCCTGAGTGTGGGTGAGCTTTCCCCAAACACCAACATCCCGTCACAGCTCGGAATATTTTGACTCAGTGTGTTGCTATTTACAAATATAGTCATTGCTTAATAAACATTTACAAACTCTATAGCCTCATGCATTGATTAACCTGTTTAATCAACAGTAAAAAATATGTGATTTATCTACAGAGATTTCTATGAACTATCAGCATGTTGTCATGAGAAAACCACTGGTATAGGATTTCGAACACCCAAGCTCCATTCTTCTTTTTCCACTAGCTTGTATGTGATCATGGGAAAACCTCTTTCCATCCCTGAATTCCAGTCTCTGCAGCTATAAAATTATGCGGTAGGACCCCTTCCAGTTGTGATATTGTGTATTGTCTAGAACTTTCAAAAGGGAAGTATTACCTATCTCTCACCGGACTGATCAGTTTCAGCTAAGAGTTTACAACCCTTGAAAAATGCCTAATGTGCAAAAACCCCTCTTCACCAGCAAAGTCTAACTAGTCAAGAAGGATTTCTTCTCTCTGCCTGGTAATTTTCTCAGTCAGAGAATTTAATTGTTATGTGGGTTCTAAAAATGAAAAAGGCTAGAAAGTGCATTATACCTCAGATAAATAGTGATCCCAAAACAGCATGTTTGTATAACTTAAGGAAAAGAGAATGCACTGAGAATGGAAAAGAACTAACTACAGCAAAGGTACTGCTTGGAAAATATTTTATGGGAAACTTCTGGCTCATCCACAATTCATTCATTGATGCTTGCTTGTTTGTTTGTTTGTTGGGGGAAAAAATAGTCCTGGGGAGGATTTTGAACATCTAATAATAGAGCTAGAAGGCTTGCAAGAGTGTTTCTTTAAATATCTCTCTTTAATTTCCTGTCCCTTTGCACTGAAAAAGAAATCTAAGACAGAATTAATTGTTAATTGTTCATTTCTACTTAGAGATTAAATACACAAGGCTCACTGAAAGAGCTTATCAGTGGTGCATATCTAAGAAATGTTTGTCTTTTAAGTTTAACCATGGTGTAGCCCTAAAATGATTAACTAGTCCAATAAAACGGCAAAAACACTGCTCAAAAAAACTCAACCACCAGCAGTTTTTTTTAAATTTAAGTATATTTCAAAAGTTATAAATGAATATGGTTAAAATGATGTCAGTAATATTTTAAGCAGTCATTTTTTAAAAACTCAAAATGGGCATTTTCTTATATTCCAAAAGAAATAATTTTGTTTGACCCAAAATAAAATGTCATTATATTCCTCAGTGAGATTTAATTCAATTTCATCTAATTTCCACCATGATTTTGTCACAATCGAGAAGTTATAATTTCTAATTTATTAGGAAAATAGGTTAAGAAAATAAGATACACATTTGCATATGATTCATCCAATTAATTTTATTGCCCACTAATCTGTTCTTTAAACATAGTGAGGCAGCCCAAGTAATGAACTGGGAGAAAGAGCAACACGATGACAATAAAAAAGTTTTATGTTTAAACATATTTAGGGTAAAAGTGAGTTAAGCAAAGGTGAGACTCTTTCCTTACTGAAAGACTTTGCAGAGCACTTATATGCTAATGTGCATTTTCAGTCTTCAAAGAGAGTTTGCAAATCCAAATTAATTTGTTCATGGAAGCTTTATTACTTCAACATTTTCGTATTTATTGTTTATTAAAGTATAGGTGATTTACAATTTTGTGCCAGTTTCTGCATATACAGCAAAGTGACCCAGTCATATGCGCGCACGCACACACGCACACACACACACACATATACACTCCCTTTCTCATACTATTTTCTATGTTTTATTCCAAGAGATTGGACACAGTTCCCTGTGCTATACAGTAGGATCACATTGTTTATCCATTCCAAATGTAATAGACTGTCTCTACTAACCCCAAACCCCCATCCATCCCACTCCTTTCTCCCTCCCCCCTCCCCTTTGACAAGCACAAGTCTGTTCTCTATGTCTAGGAGTCTGCTTCTGTCTTGTAGACAGGTTCATTTGTGCCATATTTTAGATCCCACATCTAGCTGATAAAATATGGTATTTCTTTCTCTTTCTGACTGACTTCGCTTAGTATGATCATCTCTAGTTCCATCCACGTTGCTGCAAATTATTTCATTCTTTTTATGGCTGAGTAGTATTCCATTGTGTATATGTACCACATCTTCTTAATCCATTCGTCTGTCAATGGACATTTAGGTTGCTTCCATGTCTTGGCTATGATGAATGCTGCTGCTATGAACACAGGGGTGCATGTACCTTTCTAAGTTATAATTTTTATCCAAATAGATGCTCAGGAGTGTATCCCCTCAAAACCTCTTGTACCTAATAAGCCACAGAATGCACAGCTGCTTGCTACCGTCTATAATCCATCCCCGCATTCATTGACCACAGCACCTCATGGCAGCCCTCTAAAGTTTACTAAATTGGCTTTGGCACGATATAAGTCGCAAAGTACAGATCTTTGAGGTCTTATGTGTGGCTGTTTTTGTGAAGATGCCTCTGAGGATGCTGGACTTGGTTGAGTCCCCTTCACAGGGATTCATGGGAAAAATGTCTCTCAATTCTTAGCCCTAAGGACTGCTGTCCTTCACCTTGGCACTCTTGTTTTTATCCTTTGGATACAGTGAACCAGTTTCCCTTTAAGCATCAGAGGCTACCCTGGTTAGAGCCAAGCTCATATTTTGCCTTTTATAAACATGTATGAAGGACCTTATACCATTTGTTCTGAACTTGTTCTGAACTTTGATTTGCTCTAGTCGTGTTATATTTCTTTTTTTAATGCTGTTCTGCATCCTTTCTTTTTTTTTTCTTTTTGCCTTTATCTAGAGCCGCACCTGTGGCATATGGAGGTTCCCAGGCTAGGGGTCTAACGGGAGCTGTAGCTGCCGGCCTACACCACAGCCACAGCAATGCGGGATCCAAGCCGCGTCTGCAACCTACACCAC
Source organism: Catagonus wagneri (assembly GCA_004024745.2). NCBI lineage: Eukaryota > Metazoa > Chordata > Mammalia > Artiodactyla > Tayassuidae > Catagonus > Catagonus wagneri. Next base: position 6,100,524 of record PVHT021183585.1, read on the forward strand.
AGCTCATGGCAACGCCGGATCCTTAACCCACTGCCAGGGATCAAACCCGCAACCTCATGGTTCCTAGTCAGATTCGTTAACCACTGAGCCACGACGGGAACTCCTATTCTGCATCCTTTCTAAATGTGGAGGAGCAAAGGGGCAAAGGGGCGGGAAGGAGAGAGGAAGTAGGAGAGAGAAAGGGAGGAAGGAAAAAGCTCCTCTGTGAGACTAGCTATCTGCCTGCTAAGACTTGCCAGTTTCTTCTTCCTATGTGTGACCAAAATCTTAAAGCCAAAGCGACCAAGAAGTTTTTGCAAACAGGCAGTTTTCAAGAAATTTCTGGCAGATAGGAACTTATTTCAACTATACCAAGGAGGAGTTCCCGTTGTGGCTCAGTGGTTAATGAATCCAACTGGGAACTATGAGGTTGTGGGTTCGATCCCTGGCCTTGCTCAGTGGGTTAAGGATCTGGCGTTGCCGTGAGCTGTGGTGCAAGTTGCAGATGAGGCTCGGATCCCGCGTTGCCGTGGCTGTGGCGAAGGCCGGCGGCTACAGCTCCTGTTAGACCCCTAGCCTGGGAACCTCCATATGCCACGGGTGTGGCCCTAGATAAAAGGCAAAAAGACAAAAAAAAAAGAAAGAAAAAACCGTATACCACGGAATGTGAAACAGATTAGGCTACATTTAAAGAAAGTTGGGAAGCAAAACTCACTGACTGTTAATAAGAAAGAAGATGGTTTTGAAACAAGGCGGATCAAAGATGGATTCTGCCGCAAAGGCCCCAAACAGACGAGCACAGGACACTAGAAGGGGAGAGCTGACCTGGTTGCAAGCTAATACACTTTGGGCCTAAAGAGAAATTAGGAATGAGGCAACTGAGAAAAGAAATGACAAGACAAAGCAGCGTTTCTGAATCAGAGTTCATGGCAAGCAGGAGAGCCAAAGAACAAAGGATTAGCATACCTCTAGTCATAATGTTTATGAGAACCATGGCTCATTAATATATAATTTGGATTCCCCCACATGTACAGCTAACTTGTAATTCTACTATTGCTGTATCATTCTCTCGCATCAGCATCATCTTCAACATGCAGAGTAAGGGGGAGCATTACTCGTTTAAACTGTAATTACTGAGGGTTTTGCCAGACTTTGTTTCTATATTGAGAGGAGGCAGAGATGCGTAATCTTGGTAAAGTTTAGCTGAAAGAAGGAATTTAATCACACAAACGAGAGACTAAAGAGCTGAGCTAGACAGATACAGAGCTCAACTAGAAGGGATCTAAGGGGCCCTGTAAACCCAGCTCCTTAAATCGGAATGAGGAAACTGAAGCCCACCCCCGCCCTCTGAAAAATCGACTTGACATTTGCTCAGCTTATAAACTGTAGCTCAAAGTAACATAAACAAACAATACAGACAGGCAAAAACAAGACAAAGTGTAGTGGCATATGAGGAATAGGATAAGACCCAAGGCCCATGGCTGATGAAGGCCTACACTTGGGCCAGCCTCACTGCCAGCCCCCATCTCCTTCCAGCTTTACAGTAGTTTCCCTGGGACCCCATCAAGCCGCTCAGCACCAGCAGCAGCAGCAAGCAGCAGCACACAGTCCCCTTCAGGAGGCTGTGTGTCACTCTCAAGCCTTGGTTTAACTCATATCACTCATCTCTACAATGTCTTTGGCTTTTCTCCTTCATCGCTTTACTAACTTAGTCCCTAAGGTTTGGCCTGAGCTCCATTACATTCTGAAAGTCTGCCCCGACCTGCCTGGGCGAAGTGCCCTCTCGGCATAGCATTTGAGGACATGGGCAAGCTGCCTCCATTTGAATCCTATCTCCCCTTATTGTCCTGTGTGGCCTTGGGCAGGTCCCTTTTTGCCTCAGTCTCTGCACCTGTGAAATAGAAATAATAAAATACCTATTTCAGAAAAAGCATATCATTATATAGTAAAAGACCTTATACCTGTAAAAGTCTTAGAAACGTACCTGACACACAGAAAAGCACTCAATAATAATAGCTACTGTTATGATTATCTCCGTGACTGATCTGACCAAAATATTTATAAGTTCCTTGTGGTTTGATAGAATGACTTAATCATCCCTGTCTCCAGCCACCAACATGATATTTGCCACATAGTAGATGTTCAGAAAGTTTTTTATAAATAAATAAATGAATGAATTAGCAAAGGTTAAATTTTTTTTGAAATTTATTCATTTATTTATTTATTATTTGTTTACTATTCAAGTATAGTGGCTTTGTAATACTTCAGGTAAGTACAGCAAAGTGATTTAGATATATATACATACATATATATACACACACACATATGTGTGTGTGTGTGTGTGTGTGTGTGTGTGTGTATATACATATACATATATACACACACTCTTTTTCAGATTCCTTTCCATTATAGGCTATTACAAGATATTGAATATAATCTCCTATGCTATACTGTAAGTCCCTGTTAATTATCTATTTCATACGTAATAGTGTTTATATATTAATCCCAAACTCCTAATTCCCCCACCCATACTTTCCCCTTTGGTAACCATAGCTTGTTTTTGAAGTCTATGAGTCTGTTTCTATTTTGTAAGTTCATTTGTATTATTTTTTTAGATTTCATGTCTCAGTGATGTCTTTCTCTGTTTGATTTACTTCACTTGATATGACAATATCTAGGTCTGTTTATGCTACTGCAAATGGCATTGTTTCATTCTTTTTTTATGGCTAAGGCTAAGTTTTTTATCATTCGATTTGCAGAAAAAACTTAGGGTGAAAATACAGTAGTTAAATAGATCAATTACATTTTGAAGCAGGCAGATCTGGCCTTATACCCAAATTAAAAAAATTCTGGGAGTTCCCGTTGTGGTGCAGTGCAAAGGAATCCAGCTTGCAACCATGAGGTTGCAGGTTTGATCCTTGGCCTTGCCCAGTGGGTTAAGGATCCAGCATTGACGTGAGCTGTGGTGTAGGTCATAGTTGTGAATTGGATCCTGCATTGCTATGGCTGTGGCGCAGGCCGGCAGCTGTAGCTCCGATTTGACCCCCTAGGCTGGGAACCCCCTATACCAAGAGTGCAGCCCTAAAAAGAAAAAAAATAAAATTCTGAGATGCTGTTTTTCATGGAACTAAATCCTTAGCTGTTTCTAGAATCCAGTAGCTGGATCTAACTGAACAAGGATGGGAATTTAAACCGTTTACCCATTATATCAGAATGAATTTTTTTGTCTCTTTTCGCCTCGTGTCTAAAATTTCTATATAAAATCTCTCTTTTTATAATATTAAGATATTATTATATTATTATCTAAAGGCAACTTTAATAATAAATATTGATTTAACCAATGTGTTTATTGTTAATACATTAAGTTAAAAATACTAAATATTAAAAGACAACTCAGAAAGAATGTGTTTAAATGGAACTAGTTCCAGAATCAAGCAGGAATATGTTTACCCCACCCCGTACAAACATTTATATTCAAGTAAAGTTTTTCCCATCCTCTTCTGAATGGATGTTTATCAGCAAGAATGAAGGAAAGAATTATGAGCTGCAATTGTCACTAACTGCCCTTGCGACAGCACAAACAATGAGAATAATCTGTGGTTGTGTTTCATCCCTTTCTAAAAGGAAAAAAAAATAGTTTCTCTATTGTGCTGCATCTCTGACACTGTCTCATGAATGAACTTTTGTCCTTCCCTGGCCATTGTTTGGTTCATACATATGCAGCCTGGAGCTTTTGTAACCCAATATAGAAAGTGTAGTGAGCGTGAAGATTAATGCTAGTGTGCAGACTGGAGTCTGACAACACTGACAAAGAAAACAAGACCCACAGGTCTATTGTGATTTCTAGTTTGGGGAACTCAATGCAAAATTATAGCTTATTAGGGTCTGGTCCTCTCTAAACCTGGGGTATAAAGAAAAACAAAAACCAAAAAAACTTTGTAGATCATTTGTTAGATTTCCCCTTTGTCAGACTAGTATTAGGTGACTGATATCCAATCTGGTAATTCTCCCGCCAACCTCTGTGGATTTCTGTTCACGACCACCCACCTCTTATCCTTCCCTTTAGAGTTTATCCATCTTTTCTAGGGTCATCTCCTCCATGTGCTCCTTCTTTTGCAGAAAAGATGAGAAATAAGAGCCTTTCGTATCCAGGCCCCATAAGACCTTAGAATCCAGTTGGAGATTTGGAGAGAAGAGATTTGCTAGAGATATCAGTGCCAAACCTCTTGCAGTGCCTTTGAACCCCCAAAAGAAGTTTAAATGCATACCCAGAAGGCTTGAGGTAGAACATGATCTTTGATGAGTAAAGACTAGTTTCACGAATGTTTAGAAATAGCTTGCGTTCCTTTGACGCTTTGGTGCCTTCCCAGGTACAAACACCAAATGTTCCCCCAGTTGTCTCTGCAGTAATCAATCTCCTCCTCACCACACTCACAACTAGTGTTAAGAACAAAAGACCCACAGGTCTATTGTGATTTCTAGTTTGGGGAACACAATACAAAATTATAGCTTCTTAGGGTCTGGTCTTCTCTAAACTTCATCATCTTTTCCCAAAACTACTTTAATAGCTTCACTTACTCTGAATTGCCAGTGAACAGTTTTTTTTCTCTTCAAAATCGGGTTTAGTTTCCACTGCAGAGGAGTGATGTCCAGCTTAAATTATATGAGAAAAATCCCTGTAACCATATTAAACTTGGCACATAATGTGTTCAATGAGATACTAGAAATATAATAATTCCTAGTATGTATTTCTGTGTGCTCGATTTCATAAAATAACACATCTTTTGTTTTTTATATTTCCATGAAAGACAGGGATTTTTTTTGTTGTTGTTGATGTTGCTGACATATATTTTTCCCAAACCAAGGCTGAATCATTGCAGAGTAACACCGAAGCCCAAGAGAAGCACATGACCCAGTAATTGTGTGGTAAAGTAATGAGTTCTGGTCATTTTAAGAACTGTAATCATAATGTTTAAATGTTCACAGCGTAGTTATCAAGAGACCATTTACAGAGAAGGATCTTAGTCTTGGAAAATATCAGAAACTTCGTTCATAATGTTATTTGTAATAATGAGGTTTGTGTCAGTAAAATGCTAAAAATTTTATTTCTGATTTCATAGGTTTAAGGGGGTAACAACTAGAAAAAGAAGCAGAATGAGCCCCCAGTTGAGTGAGTAATGAAGACGAGGGTGGTGAGATCTCTGAATGACCGTGTTTGGCCAAAATGTTCTTGTAATTACAAAAAATAGTACACTTTGGGCAAAGAGGGTGGGAGTTTAGAGTAATTGTGAGACAGGCTGGGACCTGGGACTTAGGACCATTTGCTGTAGTGCTTGCACTTGGACAAAATTCTCCTCGAGCAACAAAATACAAAGAAACTATAAAGAACTAAAAATACCTACATGCATATACAGTTGGGGCAAATTATGGACAATGAGTTACAAAAGGACCGAAGATGTGGAGTTCCTGTCATGGCTCAGCAGTAATAAACCCGACCAGAATGCATGACGATTCAGGTTCAATCCCAAGACTTGCTCAGTGAGTTAAGGATCCAAGGTTGCTGTGGCTGTGGTGTAGGCTGGCAGCTGCAGTTCTGATTCAACCCCTAACCTGGGAACTTCCATATGCCTCGGGTGTGGCCCTAAAAAGATTAAAAAACAAAAAACCCAATCGCCACTTCTGAGAAGCAAGGAGCAAAAGCAGGGTATTGCTCATGGAGTAGAGATTTATTTTTCTATACGTTTCAAAATGATCACGATGATAAGTCTAGTTAGGATATGTCACCTTACAAAGATAATACTTAGATAATGACTATATTCTCCACACTGTACTTTTCATACCTGTGACTTATTTATTTTGCACCTGGAAATTTGTATCTCTTAACCTCCCTTATCTATTTCTTTCCTCCCTCCCACCATCTCTCCTCTGGTAATCACCTGTTTGTTCTCTACATCTGTAACTGTTTCTGTTTTGTTATTTTTGTTCACTGATTTTGTTTTTTAGATTCCACATGTAAATGAAATCCTACAGTATTTGTCTTTCTTTGTCTGACTTATTTCAGTTAACGTATGCCCTCTAGGTCCTTCCATGTTGATGCAAATGGCAAAATTTCTTTTTTCTTTTCTCCCTCTCTTTTTTCTTTTTTCTTTTTTTGGCCACACCTGTGGCATGTGGAAGTTCCTGGGTCAGGGATCGAACCCATGCTGCAGTTGTGTCCTATTTGTTACACAGCTGCATCAATGCCAGATTCTTAAAACCACTGCACCACAAAGAAACTTCCAATATTTTAATTTTATGAGTAATATTCCATTATATATGCACACACACAATGGAATATTACTCATAAAAATCTTTATCCAATTATATACTAATGATCATTTGGGTTGCTTCCATATCTTGGCAATTGTAAATAATGCTGCAATGAGAGCAGGGAGATTTTATATATATAAATATGGGATTGCTAGATCATATGGTAGTTCTATTTTTAGTTTTTTGAGAAATCTCCATCCTGTTTTCCTTAATGGTTGTACCAATTTACATTACAACCAAGAGTACACAAATGTTCCCTTTTCTCCACATCCTCACCAGCACTTTTATTTCTTGTCTTTTAGATAATAGTCATCCTGACAGGTGTGAGGTGACATCTCATTGCAGTTTTGATTTGCATTTCCCTACTATTACTAATGTTGAGCAACATTTGTATAGCTTCTTTGGAAAACTGTCTATTCATACCCTCTGCCCATTTTTAATTGATTTTTTTGATGTTGTGTTGTTTAGGCTCTTTGTATATTTTGGATATTAACTCCTTATTAGATATTGTTTGCAAATACATTCTCCCATGCAGTAGGAGTCCTTTGCGTTTGTTGGTAGTTTCCTTCACTATATAAAAGCTCTTTAGCTTGGTATACATCCTTTTATTTATTTTTGCTTTTGTTTTCCCTGCCTGGGGAGATGTGTCCAAAAGAATATTTCTAAGACTAATATCAAAGAGAGTACTGCCTCTGTTTTCTCTAGAAGTTTTACGGTTTCAGGTCTTACATTTAATGTTTTAATCCATTCTGAATTTTAGTTCATGATGGGAGAAAGTAGTCCAGTTTGATTCTTTCATGTGTAGCTTTCCAGTTTCCCAGCACTGTTAATGAAAAGACTGTCTTTTCCTTAGTTTATATTCTTGCCTCCTTTGTCATAGATTAACTGGCTATGTAAGTGTGAGTTCATTTCTGGGCTCTCTATTCCATTCTGTTGTTTTTGTTCCAGCGCCATACTATGTTGATGACTATGGCTTTGTATTATAGTTTGAAATAAAGAAGTGTGATGCCTCTGGCTTTGTTCTTTTTCTAGATTGTTTTGGCTACTTGAGGTTTTTTGTATCTCCATATAAATTTTGGAATTATTTGTTCTAATTTTGTAAAAAATGCCATTGGTCTTTTGACAGGGATTGCATTTTTCCCTGTGTTTTTCAGATGAGTTTGGCCTATTCCTGAGTGTCAGTACAGTGTTTAATTTAGCAATTTCTCCTATTCCCAGGTGATCCTGGCCTTTCATTGTTTGGAGCATGCTTTTAATTAGCTCCAGTGGGTCAGCAACTCTCAGTTCAGTTGAGCTGAGGACCAGCATGACTAGATGCTTTTGCTCCACTTTTTCCTCCTTCAAAGGACTAGGGGCAATTTTCCACCTTTGAAAATCAAAAGGAAAATTGTAGACTAAAAGCTCTATGCCAAGAGCACTGATCTATGAACAACCAAAAGAGTGGAGCCAGAAGAATGGTTGGTTCTTTCCTTTTTTTTTTTTTTCCCCACTTGGCAGCAAATGGAAATTCTCAGGCCAGGGACTGAATCCGAGACACTGTGGTAGCAATGCCAGATCCTTAATGCACTGCACCAAGCTGGGGATCGAACTCACACTGCTGCAGAGACAATGCAGGATACTTAACCTACTGTGCCATGCAGGAATTACTGGTTAGTTCATTTTTGTTTTAATACACACTTACTTACAAGTGTGCCTATTGAGAAAGTCAGGAAGAGCAGAGAGTTAAATTGTCCCTGTCAACAATACAAATTAAAAAGAAACCCAAGGCACCAGAAATAAAAATAAAAATAAATCTATGGGACCCAATCAATCTTAGAATAACCATTTGCACAGGAAAGGAAGCTACTGGAAAAAAAAAAAAAAGACCACCTACATAATAGGAGAAAATAGTTTTAAACAATGCAACTGACAAGGGCTTAATCTCTCAAATATACAAACAACTTATACAACTCAACAGCAAAAAACCCAATGATCCAACTGAAAAATGGGCAGAAAACCTAAATAGACATTTCTCCAAAAAAAATATACAGATGGCCAACAGGCACATGAAAAAATGCTCAACATCACTAATTATTAGGGGAATGCAAACCAAAACTACTACGAGGTACCACCTCACACCAATCAGAATGGCCATCTTTAACAAATCAACAAATAACAAATGCTAGAGAGGGTGTGGAGAAAAGGGAACCCTCCTGCACTGTTGGTGGGAATGTAAATTGGTACAATGACTATGGAAAACAGTACGGAGATACATCAGAAAACTAAATATATAATTACCATATGACCTAGCAATCCCATTCCCGGGCATATGTCTGGACAAAACTTCATTGAAAAAGATACCTGCAGTCCTATGTCCATTGCAGCACTATTTGCAATAGCCAGTACATGGAAACAACCTAAATGCCCATCAGCAGATGAATGGATTAAGAAGATGTGGTATAAGTTGGCCAAAATAGCTCAGTTGGGAGAGTATTAGACTGAAGAAGATGTGGTATATATACACAACGGAATACTACTCAGACATAAAAAGGAACAAAATAATGCCATTTGCAGCAACTTGAATGGAACTAGAGACTCTCATACTAAGTCAAAAAGAGAAAGACAAATACTATATGATATCACTTACGCCTGGAATCTATAATATGGCACAAATGAACCTAACTATAGCAAAGAAACAAACTCATGCACTAGGAGAACAGACTTGTGGTTGCCAAGGGAGAGTGGGGGAAGTGGGATGGACTGGGAGTTTGAGGTTAGTAGATGCAAACTATTGTATCTGGAGTGAATAAGCAATGAGATCCTGCTCTATAGCAGAGGGAACTATATCTAATGGAGCATGATTGATGGCAGATAACATGAGGAAAAGAATGTATATATATGTGTGTGTGTGTGTGTATGTGTATATATGTACACATACATACGTGCATATATATATATGTATATATATATATATGACTGGGTCACTTTGCTATACAGCAGAAATTGACAGAACACTGTACATCAACTATAGTAGAAAAAATAAAAATCTTAAAAAAAAAAGAAACCAAAGTCAGCATCTGATAAAGAAGAAAGCATTTGAGGAAAGATAGCCCAAGCAGAGTGTTTCAGAAGTTTCAAAACGTTCAGAGTTGCTAAGAACACCAGTGGGCCCTCTCAGTAGTTTTCCATAGATGTGTTCCATGTGGTTCCACTTACTGATGTACTCTGAACATGTCTTATACTTCCTTTTACTAAGCACTGGGCATTTTATATTTTTCCAGATGCTATAGTCTTAATACTAAGTTAATCTCAAACTCTGAAAGAACATTTTTAGGAGAGTAAGTAGAACTATTTTGAAGAGCTTTTTTTTTAACCCTTTCATTACTTTTTGAATGTATTGCATAGAACCTGAGTCCTAGAGATTTGGGTTGAGCAAAATCTTGTTTCTCATAGTAGCATGCATACAACAATCCTGAAACTGTTTTGTGTGTGTTATTAGGATGAGCAACTGAGAAGAAGGGAGATACAAACAATAGAGATCATTGTGCAGTTGGAATAAAACTGGAAGTGTCAGTATAAATTCATGATTTCTGAGTGTATGTAGTGGCTTGACTCCAAAGATGGCTAGACAGAGGTTTGGGGGTCTTTTACTATAGAAGCGTAATCTAGCCTATTCTAACTGATTCATAAGCACTTGATTAAAAAAGAATGAAGTACTTAATAGCTAGTAAGAAACCGCTATCCATTTTCTAACTGTTCCCACTCTCCGGGACAATCAGTTTTTAACTCTTTTAACTATTTCTTCTGATAGCCATCACCAAGTTATATTTCATACTGCTATTTCTTGGCTTATTGATTTCAGACATTATTTCCTACTCTAATAGACAATGATTTAGTTCTCTCACACTCCCACCTTGTTATTGACCTTTCCACTATGGTTAAGTAATCATTTTTGGGCATTCAAATGCACTGTTATCATTTTTTCCTAGAACCTAGATTCTCCTCCTCTCGATTTATTCTTTCAAGAAACTTACTTAGGGCATTCCTGTTGTGGTGCAATGGAAATGAATCCAACTAGTATCCATGAGGGTATGGGTTCCATCCCTGACCTTGCTCAGTGGGTTTGGGATCTGGCATTGCCATGACTGTGTAAGTCACAGACACGGCTCAGATCCCGTGTTGCTGTGGCTGTGGCTGTGGCTATGGCTGTAGTTGGCATCAGTAGCTTCTATTTTACCCTTAGCTGGGGAAATTCCATATGTCACAGGTGTGGCCCTAAAAATCAAAAAGAAAAAAAATTAAAAAAAGAAGTTTCCTGAGAAAAAAATCATGGAGATAAATCATGGAGATATTTTCTGAGCCTTTGCATGTTTTAAAATATTTTTTCTACAGTCAAACTTTGTTTGATAGAATTCTAGATGGAAACCATTCCTTTAAAAAATTAAAAGCACTGCTGTTTCATCTCTGGCATTCTGTTGACAAGGCATTGAGCATATTGTTGAGAGGTTCGGTGTTATTCTGATTCTCATGTGTTTTAGATGATATGTTCAAGAAGCTTTTTTCCTTTCAGACCTTTTAGAAAATTCTCTTTTCAAAAAATTCAAAATGCCTACTAGCTTTTGATGACTGCTAATATCTCCCTTCTCTTCCTTTTCCCACAACTTCTCCTGTCATAGCTACTGAGTCAGTCCTGTCTTCACTGGGTCATCCAGTTTTCTGTCCATTCAGTGCTCCAAACTGGCCATTTATTTTTTTTCTTATTGTATTATAATCTTGATTATGTGAAAATTGCCTAACACTTTTCTTTTACCTCCATATTTATGCTGTACAGTAGACAATTAACAGAACACTGTAAACCAGCTATAATGAAAAAAATTAAAATCATTATATAAAAAAATAAACCCATAATGTAATCATTGCAATATCTTTTGACTATAAGACATATATTTGGGAAATTTTTACTTTTGTGTATAGTTAATTTTTCTGAAAGTGGAGGAAGCCATGAGAACGTATTCTTCTAATCCTTATTTTCAGGAACAAATATACTGATAGAGGTTTAATGCAAGACTTACAATAAATGCAATCTTTAGATCTGGGACATCCAAAGGAGAAAATCCTCATCACTATCAGACATGCTTCCTAAAATTTAGAATGTTAAATATCCAAAAGTCCAGAGACATTCAGATGTAGATTCACTTTAAAAGGGAAAAAAATGACTCAGGAGGGCAAAGAGGTTATTCCACACTTAACACCTTTGAATAAGAAGAAAGGGTTTATTAATGTAGTTACAAAAGGAACTTTCTGGATGGTCTGTAGAAAACATGGAAGGAAGATCCACTATTATCATAGTGCAGTGCAGGCTCTGAAATAAAATGACTTATTTTAGTCCAGCTCTACTGCCAGCCAGATGCCTGATTCTGTCAAAATACTGAATTCTTTTTCTATAAAATGGGTTAATAATACACACCTCATAGAATATTATTATTTTCAAATAAGATTATCTATATATAATGCTCAGTAAGTATTAGTTTAAATGATAACACATGGCAAAGATTAATACAAATTTGCAATAGGTCTTCTTTAAGAACAACACAACAAAGGTTAAAGCTAGGAGTGAACCAAGTCTTGAAAATTCATCAAGAACAAACTTGGAAAAAAAAATTGAGGTAAATGCAGCCCTAGGAAAATAAAGAATAGGTCTGGTGATTAGGGTGAAGATCATCTTATTCATAAATGAAAAAGTGAAAATGTTTCAGCATTTTCTGTGCTCTGTCAAGGAGATAATTACGATATTGGGAAGAAAAAATGTTTAATTATTCAATGAAGTTAAAGCAGAAATTAGGGTAGGAAATTGTAAGACAGCCAGTTTTTTGTTCTGAATGAGTTTAGGTCTTTCGGATGAATCTCGCCCAGGGCACCACGGAAAATGCCAGCTTAACCACTGGGCTATTGTCCATGACCTTTAAGGAAATACTGACCTCAAAAAAGGTAGAAAAGTTACTATTTTTCGTAATTTTGAAAAAAGAAAAATGTAAATGCTATAACCTATAGACTGGTGATCTCAATACCAGTCTCACACAAGACTCTTGAACAAATATGATTTGGGGGAATCCTTAAAGAGTAAAGACGTGTTACTCTTAATAAGAGATTAAACTAAGAAATGATTTTCCATTTTTAATGAAAGGTTTAGCAAGATATCTGGCAAAGTATATTATTATAGACACAGTAAAACAAACAAAAGATTGATTAGTGACGAGAGCTAAATTTGTCTTTTTTTTTCTTTTTGCGTTTATGTAGAGCCGCACCTGCGGCCTATGGAGGTTCCCAGGCTAGGGGTCTAACAGGAGCTCTAGTTGCCGGCCTTCGCCACAGCTACAGCAACGCGGGATCCGAGCTGCATCTGCAACCTACACTACAGCTCACGGCAACGCCAGATCCTTAACCCACTGAGCAAGGCCAGGGATCGAACCCGCGACCTCATGGTTCTTAGTCGGATTCGTTAACCATTGAGCCACGACGGGAACTCCGAGATCTAAATTTGAGTGATGTTTTACAATGCTATAACCTTAGTGTACTATCCAAAACTAATTTTGTGTATGTGTGTGTGTGTAAATTTTTTTGGTCGGTGACTTCAGTGAGGACAGGTATGCCAAATTAGCCAATTTATTAAAACAATAAGCATTGAGATGACATACAGGTAGAAAGAAAGGAAAAGTTACAGGAATTGATTTTAAGGTTAGGATAAAAATCTAACAAGACAAAATTTAATGAGTCAAATCTTTATGACATATACAAAAATATGTAAGCAAAATACAAAGCTCATGTCTACATTTTATGCAATATGGTTATATAACACATAAATATTACATAAATGTTACACATTCATGAAATAATATACAAATAAATACATCAAATAGAAATTAAAAATCCATTCCATCAATAATCGTAAGTTCAAAATAGATGGCCATGGCTAGTAGTTCACATGGGAAGAAAAATTTGGTGCTGTAGTTGCCATCAAAATTTAAAGATAGTCAAAAATGCAAAAGGACTGAACCAAGTGATATAGTCTAAGCTACACACACTTTTTAGAGTCCAGAACAGAGGAAGTGATTTTTTTTTTCTCCACAATTCTCTTTATATATTAGAATACCATTGGGTTTCTATATACATTTCATGGTGACACATCCACAGGGGTGTTTGGCAAATTTTAATATTAAGTCAGAAGAAGAGAAAATGTAGACTATTTGACCTTTTCCAAAAGGGCCTTTGAAGTAAAAAAAAAGCCATGCGAGACTTTGCTGAAGATCACTGAATGTGTATACATGGCAGATTAGACACATTCCTTTGCAGACAAATAGAACAGAATGGGCACAATACGTGGGAAACCATACCTGTGCCTATAGTCTATGGTTCTGCCTAGCTCATAAAGGTCTGGAGAAGAGGAAGACAAAAAAGTTTGGGTTAAACACTTCGCACAGGGTCTCACACCCTACACACTCAATAACACAGCAGCTATTGCTGTGTTTATTCTACAGGATGTTATTTCCCAGATCCTTCTCAATCATTTCCTGCTGATGCAAGAACAAGCTCAATACAATTTCAGACTTCTTTAATTAATCGTTACGTCTCTTCTTAGAACTATATGGCAATGAAGGAGACTGTTGAGAAATTATTTAGAATGTCAATAAAAATAAAATGTCTTTTGCCACTATTTCTCAATGGCATTTCTCCCAGGAGACACTGCCCCTTATTCCCATTAGGAACTCTGACTGAGAAGAGGAATTTATCAAGTTTTCTTTCATTGAGAAGAGCTGTTTTTATTTTCATCACTCCCGCATTCCTGAATTTTACCTCTAGGAGCTATTTTAGCCATTTTAATGTTTTTTTTTAATTGAACCAAACACTTGGCAAGTCAGCCCCAAGCAAATTTGCCACACTTATTTATGTAACCTAGTAATGTGACTCGTGATTACATATTTCAAACATACTGAGCCATTCTACACCTGGTTAATGAATGATTATAATAGCTTAACTTTACTGAAATAATTGCCCGCATTAGTAGTTCCAGAATCATTAAGTCTCAAGGACATTTATGTGGTCATGTTTTCTTGTAGTATTCAAGACTACCTGTGACTTTTACCCCATTTAAGTAAATGAACTACATATTTATGAAAATAATTATACAAATTTATGGTGTCTGATGTCTATATTATCAATAAGCAAACTTTAAAAGACACTGTCTTTCAATAGTATGATTTATCATCATCGTCATTAAAAGAAAGAGAAAAAATTAGAAATGACCAGGCCTTTTATCATAATTAACATTCAGAATTAATACCAATCCTCACTTCAAATTAATTCTGTGAAAATCTGTGGGATATTGTAAAAAGTTAAAAAGTTGCCTGAAGCCTGTAAAAGCTTTTCTCCACTTTGCTCTCTTTATCCTTTATCTCTACATTCTTTCTCCTCATTTTCTCCCTTTCAATTTTTTCACTTATTTTGGTTTCTCACAGAATTGCTTTTTCTCCACCACCATTCCTTCTGGGAAACCTGAAGGAAAGCTATAGTTTACATGTAAAATATCTACATGTAGTATAATAAGAAATACCTTTATTTTTGGCCCCAGCTCTGACACAGCTCTCCTAAAACACTTGGAATTTCCTGAGTGATACAGGTGTCTTTTGATATTTTATTGTTTTTTGGTTTGTTTTTTCTTTAGGGCCACACCCATGACATATAGAAGTTCCCAGACTAGGGGTCGAATAGGAGCTGCAGCTGCCAGCTTACCCCAGAGCCATAGCAACACAGGATCTGAGTCATGTCTGCAACCAACACCACAGCTCATGGCAATGCTAGATCCTTAACCCACTGACCTAGGCCAGGGATTGAATCCACATCCTCATGGATACTAGTTGGGCTCATTATTATTGAGCCACAATGGGAACTCCTCTTTTGTTAACATAACAAGCCCCTTTCAATCATACCTGAGATTACAATGACATGACTGCATTCTGGGATGCCTAGATATCTTCAAGATGGGACTGGTCACTGACCAAGAGATGAGAAGGTTGCAATTTTTTAGCCCTGTCCACTCAGCTTCTGGGAGGGAAGGGGGTATACTGAAGATCAAGCTCTATGAAAACTCTTAAACAAGATTCAGAGAACTTTCAGGTTGGTGTATAGACCAAGGATGTGAGAAGGTGGTACACCTGGAGAAGGTATGGATGCTCTAAGCTCTGCCCCCACCTTGGCCTGTACCACTCCTCCATTTTGCTGTTCTGAACTATATCCTTTATAATAACTTTGTAAACCTAAGTGGAGTATATTCCTGGGTTCTGTGAGCCATTCTAGAAAATTATTAAATCTGAGGAAGCGGTTGTGAGAACACATAATTTATCACCAATCAGAAGTCTGAGTGGATTCAGATGTGCAACTGGTATCTAATGGGGGAGCAGTCTTGTGGGACTGAGCCCTTTAATCTGCAGGATTTGATGTTTATGCCAGGCAGGCAGGGGCAGAACCGAACTGAATTGTTGAACACCCAGCTGGTGCTGGAATTGAAGGACTGCGTGGTGTTAGAAAACATCGCTCTACAGATGCTTCAAAATTTATAGGTGACTAGGCAACCATTTGTGATAATTAGGTCCTTGCTTATTAATAAAATATTCAAGGGTTATTTACTATATTTGCATATTGTACTCAAAAGTTGACTTTTGCTCACTTTTTAAATGACTTAAAAGTGGGTCAGGTGGGATTGACAAATGAATGGATAGCGAAGGTGTGTTTTGCAGAAACACAATGGAATATTAATCGTACAAAAGAATGAAATAATGCCATTTACAGCAACATGAATGGACCTAGAGATCACTGTACTAAATGAATTACATCAAACAGAGAAAGGCAAATATTATATGATTATCACTTACATTCAAAATCTAAAAAAAAAAAAAATGATATAAATGAACTTATTTACAAACCAGAAAGAGACTCATGGACATAGAAAACAAACTTATGATTATGAAAAATCATAAAGGAAAGGAGAAGGGAGAGATAAATTGGGAATTGGGATTAACAAATGCACACTACTATATATAAAATAAATAATAAGATCCTATCATAGAGCACAGGGAACTACATTCAGTATCTTATCCTATAATGGAAAAGAATATGAAATATGTACGTGCATATTTACTCTACAGCTGAAAAACTGTAAGTCAACTATACTTCAATTTTAAAAAAAGTGAGAGAGGTGGGAAATTCTATTTTTTTTTTTTTTGGTCTTTTTAGGGCTGCACCCACTGCATGTGGAGGTTCCCAAGCTAGGGGTCTAGTTGGAGCTACAGCTGCTGGCCTATGCCACAGCAACGCAGGATCCGAGCTGCGTCTACAACCTACACCACAGCTCACGGCAATGCTGGATCCTTAACCCACTGACCTAGGCCAGGGATTGAACCTGCAACCTCATGATTCCTAGTCGGATTTGTTTCTGCTGAGCCACGACGGGAACTCCAGGAAATTCTGATATAACCTTTCTTAAAGGCCACTGAATTTGTAAATGCCAACCAGTGTGAAGACATTTTATACAATGTTTTTAATAATAGGTCATATTTAATACACAGTTAATATGTAATTATTATTATTGCACTAACTGAGAGAATCATCTCAAATCACAACTAGTTAGCCACCACTTAAATTGGGGGTAGCACCAAGTGGCCAAGTGGCCAATTGTCTGCCTTAGATGAAAATGAACAAATTATGGGATCAGTGTGCTTGCTTTTTTTTTTTTTTTAAATCCACACGAAAATAAAATTCATCAAATACTTCTGTTGGGATGAGATTTGCATTACAGGTAATTTCTCAACAACGCTAAGCTATTTACATAGGATTCCTTTATAAAATAATTTGAAATATTTTTTGCAAGAGTTGAAAAAATGCAAGTGCCTTTAAGGAATAGCCAAATAACAGGTCTAAGAAAATGGGTGGTGGTGAAGACTCTGAAATAGTGCATTTCCAGCTAAAAGTGTTCACAATCAATCTAATGAAAAGCAATGAGTGGGCACATAAAAACAAGTTTAACAGTATTCTAGAAGATCAAATCCTTTTCACGATAGCAACAAAAGAGGTGAAATTATTAAGAACAAACATTAAGAAAATGATAAAGGGGCATGAAGATTTCAATTAGAAGCCCTCAGTCTACAGAAATAAGAACCGCAAACAAGTCTTGGTCTCTTGGCAGTGGGTTTGTTTTTCATGGTCTAGGTACAGAATCCTGAAACTATGGTGAGTGTGTTGTTCAGCTGAACAACAGAGAAGAAAGGAGATAGAAACAAAGGCAGTCATTGTGGGGTTGAGATGAAATTGGAGTCAGCAGTATAAACTCATCATTTCTAAAACAGATAGTAGCTTGTCTCCAGGATGGCTACTATCCTGTACGTGCACACCTGACTGCCAGACAGAGGCAGTATCTGTTTCTCTGCCTGCTTGAGTCTGGCTTTCTGTGTCTACCTACACCAACAGAATATGAGGAAGGGAACACAGTACCGATTCCAGACTTTGCCTGTAAGAGGACTGTAGTTTCAGCTTCCTCCTGTCCCCCTTGTCACAGCTCTTCTCAGAGCCAGCCATGGTGCTGTGGAAGCCCAAGCCACAAGAAGTGGCCACTTAGAGGTGCTCCATTTAACTACAACTGTGTGAGAAAGTCCAAGCCAAGAGCTGCATAGCTGAGCCCAGCCAATGAAACAAGAGTGAGAGACAACAATAAATTGTAGTTTCAAGTCACTATATTTTGGAGTGCTCTGTTATGTAAACAAACAACAGAGAGCCAAAAGCGGCTGAAAGACCCTGGAAGAAATACCTCTCAAAAGCAATGATCTCAGCACCCAGGTGAGTGCTCAGATTTTTCTAAACATCATTCCCCACCAAAGGAAACCAGTTTTTGTTTGTTTGTTTTAGAAATGGCTGATTCTAGGGCTGAGGCAAGGAAAGTACAAGATGAATCCAGAACATCTAGTGCCAGAGAGTAAAGAAGTGCTAATAAATAAATAAGTAAACTAATGAATAAATCAAAAGGACACAGGCAGGCCATCTGAAAGAGATGAATCTGGGACAATTTCAGAATTAAAAAAAAAAGGAAACTAATGGGGTTAAAGCAAAACAGAATAAAAAATAATCACGAGTTCCTACTGATAAGAAAAAGAGGAAAGTAGGAAAGAAAAGAAAGAAAAAGAGGAAAAGAAAGTCAACTTCTTTACAGTACAAGGCTGACTAATACAGAGAAGGGATGATGGAATTAGAAAATCATTACTTCACAACTATCTTGAGAAAAAAAATGATTTTAGCGTCAATCATTAATTGGTGCTAACTCAAGGTGGGAGAGGGAGTTGGATAAGGAACAGGATGCTTACATACTCTCAAAGCATCTCCCACAAATTACTTAATTGCAAAGGGGAAAGTGTAACAATACAGACAAAACTTTGAGCAGGTGATTAAAATTAATGTCACCGGGGGTTGGGAGTGGATGGTCCCCTTGTGCTACCAGACACGGCTCCCTGAGAAAGACACAACATCTGGTACGTCGCTTTCCAGCCCCCAAATGCACAACCGAAATCCAATCATGAAGAAACTTGAAAAACCCAACCTGAGCAACATTCTGTAAATTAACCGACCTGAATTCTTCAAGTATGTTATGGATGTCACAATGAACAAACGAGCAAACCCAAAGAAAAACCGGGGAACTGTACAGACTTGAGGGAACTAAACAGAGAAGGCATCCAAAGTAAAAATGTGATCCTAGACCGGATTCTACATCGGGAGGGATTGCTTTAGGAAACGTCACGGGAATAAGGGATGAAAATGGAATATGGAAAGTAGTAAATAAGGGAAATATTTACGTTACCTTTTCTAGATTTGATCATTATGCTGGAGTTGTGGACATTATTGTATTGGAATGACATATGCAATCTACTCTTTTTAGAAATTGGGAAAAGTACACACACAAAAAAGCTGTAGAATGTATGTGTGTTTGTGAAAGTGGGGTAGGGAGAAAGAAGGAAGGAAGGAAAGAGAAAGGAAGAAGAAAGAAAGAGAGAGAGAGAAAGGGAGAAAGAAAAAGAGAAAGAGCGAGAAAGAGAGAAAAAGAAAGAGAAAGAAAGAAAATGAAAGCAAAAAAGAAAGAAAAAGAAAAAGAGGGAAAAGAAAGGGAAGAGAGGAAGGAAGTTAGAAAGGAAGGAAGGAAAATAATAAAGCGAATGGAGCAAAATGTGAGATGCTTTGGTGAATCTAGGTAAAGCATACATAGATGTTCTTTTGTTCACGTTTTCAAAATTTAACATTACTTCCCAAAGTTTAAAAATTATAAAACAATGTCTGTGGGGTGAAAACAAAGACAAAACAATCCATATGTCAAATTCTACCCATGAACTACAAGTCTGTGGCCTCTGCTTTAAAATACCATTGACTTCCCTGACACAGTTAATAATTAAAACAAACGGAACCCCCACCAATTACAGTGAAACTGGAATCGATGAAAATTAAAGGCTTATAAGCCTTCCACCCCAAGGCTGATTCCATGATGTAATGCCTGGCTGTGATTCCGTCCCCCAGATTGCTTTTAAAAAGGATGGGGTGGGGGTGGGGGGAGCGCAAATTCCAAAGCAAGGCGGTATTGTGAGAATTTCAGCTTAGAGTCAAAGACTTGAGGGTTGTCAACGGCCCCTGAGAGTCAGATTATCTGCCTGCCCAGCTCCTTCCTCTTATCATAGAACAAAAGCCCTGTTCTGGCTGGCGGTTTGGAGAGTAAGGAGTTATATACCAAGTGACAGTTTTCCAGATAACAAGTTTTCACTCTAAGTGCTCTTTTAAAAATGATGATTTGTTTATCTAAAATACTTCCTGTCCTTAAGGTCCATTTTTACCTATCATCCGTTCATCACACTTCAGTTAACATTATTTGGGTTTTATCCGTTGGCACCATGAACACAGGATTTATATTCAATTTGCTGATAGAATATCGTTAACAGGCAAGAATGTCCTCAGTTAAGAAAAGAAAAAAAAAAAAAAACACGTGGGCCTCAAGATAAAAATGTAGACCGATTATCCGGACGCAGGTCTTATACCAACACTCTGTGTTAAGTCTTGGCCAACAATTGCTAGGCACTGGGCTCTAGTTCATCAGCTGGGTCAAATTAGATCACCTTCAACACGCTCTCAGATCTAATCGTCTCCGTTATTTAATTCAGACGTTGCCTGTTCCATGCTTGACTTGAGATTGAAGATGTGATTCCCGTCGTGGCTCAGTGGTTAACGAATCCGACTAGGAACCACGAGGTTGCGGGTTCGATCCCTGGCCTTGCTCAGTGGGTTAAGGATCCGGCATTGCCGTGAGCTGTGGTGTAGGTTGCAGACGCGGCTCGGATCCCGTGTTGCTGTGGCTGTGGCGAAGGCTGGCGGCTACAGCTCCTGTTAGACCCCTAGCCTGGGAACCTCCATATGCTGCGGGTGTGGCCCTAGATAAGGCAAAAAGACAAAAAAAAAAGATGTAGTCATTCGTACCAGTGGTCCTCGTGCTCTTTACCTGTGTTCTCCCAGAGGAGAAAGGTTCATTATGATGTATATTAATGTACATAAAAAAACTATTTTCTGATTTAACTAACAGGTACATTGGGGAGGAAAAAAGAAAAACACATGAAAAAATAGGCATTTTAAAAAGAGATAAAGAGCAAACTGTAAACTGGACCCTCATACTCGTTTTTCCACTTTACTTTGGATATAGTTAGGTAGGAAAATCTGAATTCCTTCGTGTGTCCTTGCCGGACAGTCACAGTTTTACCCCCGTCCTTCTCTTCCCACTGCTCTCCTGTCTACACCCCTGCCGCCAGGGCTTACTCAGGGAACCTGAACCAGTTATGCCTTGTCACACCTCCCGTCTCGCCTCCTGCTTTCTCCGTTTTTTTTCCTGTTGTGTGTTGGGGTGGCGGAGGGGCAGGACAAGCCTTACACACATGCTACCTGGACTTAGAGACTCCGACCCAGGGCTTCTTCTGTGAGTCCTTCCTCCTTCCTCCAGTCACTTTTCTCTCTTCCCTCAGAGATCACGGTGCCGTGTGGTTCACCAAAGTAACTTCTGTAAATTAAATATAAGAAATCACACTGGTCTGTGAACTCTGCCTGCACAGAACCACTGGTCATTACTATCTCTGCCTGATTTCCAGCACCTTCTACATGGCAGAGGCTCAATAAAATTCATTTAGTTTCCTTAGGGAAATTTTACCCTAGTTGAACTCTTTATCTTAAAAGACCGTGTTTTCTGGTGAAGCTGCGAAGGCCTTGATCCTAGGACTAGTCCGCAGGCACTTTATGTATAGGGAAGACTGGCTGTCACCCAACATAACAGCTGCGTGTAACCATGAAACTGTGCTTCTTGGTTTCTTCTTTCAATAACGCCTTCCAAATTGTTGTCCCAGGAACGCTCTTCCTGTGAGATAAAATAAATGAAATAGGAACTTAGTAGCTAAAAATGCCTGCTTAATTTAACAGGATCAGACTAACAGGAACACATTTCAGGAATAAACTATGACCATTAATCTATTTTTTTCCCCTCAACCCTTTTTAGCTTTTCTGATTCATGGTGAGTATGGCCTAGCGTTTCATGGCACCGTGAGGAGAAGAGATTAACCCAGGAAGAGGATGCTGAGTCAGGTCCACGGAGTTCCTGGTTTACACAAACAACTCCACTGCCTTGAGGATATTAGAAGCAAAGAAATCCCATAGTCTGGGAGTTAGTGAATAATGTTACAGCAAAACTCACGCAAGGAAAGAGATGTTGCCTTTGTGGTTACAACTTTCTGTATGTAAAAATAAGCATGGGTCCCTCCAGGGACTAATATATCATTCGTTGTTTGACTGGTGCTAAGCTAATGGTTAAAATAAGATTGATTATTTAGGGCAATGGGAGGTCCTAGACCAGAGGTTTTTAACGTTTTTTTTTTTTGTTTTTTTTTTTGCCAAGGACTCCTGTGACAAGCAAAAGAGAGGAGCCATGCATCTACCCAGAGGAAACCATGACTCGAAAAGACACGTGTACTCCAGTGTTCATTGCAGCACTCTATGCAATAGCCAGGTCATGGAAACAACCTAAATGCCCATCAACAGCGGAGTGGATAGTGAAGATATGGTACATACACACAACGGAATGTTACTCAGTAATTAAAAGGAACGATATAACAACATTTATAGCAACATGGATGGACCTAGAAATTATCATGCGAAGTGAAACCGGACAGACAATTAGAGAGCAACACCCAATGCTACCGCTTACATGTGGAAACTAAAAAGACACAATGAACTTCTTTGCAGAACAGAAAATGACTCACAGACTTTGGAAAACCTTTGTTTATTCAAACAAGACAATCTGGGGGGTGGGGGGATGCACTGAGGGTCTGGGACGCAAATGCTATCAAATTGACTTGTGATGATTTTTGTACACCTATAATTGAAATAAAATTCATTAAGCAAAACAATAAAAAATAAATAAATAAATAAGAATAAAAAAAAAAAAGAGAGGAGCCATGAAAAATTTACAAAGATGTGCTATGCTCTTGGGAAAAAAATCTGTATCCCCTGAGATGGCAAGCTAAAATGTGCCAGAGCCTCCTTTTTCTCGTACGGTTTCATGATTTTTTTGGGCAGTTCATTACATGTGTGTGTCGTGCTTTCTCAAAGTCACTCGGAATATTGAACAACTTCTTAGAACTCTGAAGAGTCAGGTAAGGGCTCCTTAGAAGCATGTTGACAGAAATGTTAAAGCCAAACTTCTGGGGAATTTTAGCAAAGTTCTTTTTTTCAACATAAACAAACAAAACATTTTGATTTACACAGTTCACAAGTTCCAAGATACCTGTTTTCCTAATGATATGAAGAATGCACAAATTAGTTCAGTATATGATAGAATTAGGTTGGCTCTTCCTGAGTTAAACGTGGGTCTTCCTAAGACACCAGTTGTCATGAAAAAAAAAATTACTCAGATTCCTAATTATATGGGTAATATTGAAAGTATGTGTGCCTAATGTATTTGCATCAATATATATTTGTTTTAGTAAACCTAGACCAGCAGAAAGATTTATATGAATAATACTGTTATAAGAAACTCTTCTTTACGTTAATACATTCACTTATTAACATATCCTGGGAAAGAAAAGAAAATTCGGGCCACGAAATTCAGCCAAAGGGTTAGCAGCTTTAAGAATTCAGTTGAGGGGAATATTAATAAAGAATAAATGATTTTTAAAATGTTCGTCTTTGACCTCAACATAGGATGGCAGAGCTACAAAAATCTCAAGCCTGTATATGGTTCTGATTATTCTTCTTTTCTACAGTAGACATTTTAAATTATGTTATCTATTACCTGTTCTAAAAATTCAGTTGAGGACTTCCCCCATGGCTCAGCGGATTAAGAATCTGGTGTTGTCATCGTTGCAGTTCAGGTTGCTGCTGTGGCTTAGCTTCCACCCCTGGCCTGGAAACTTTCATATGCTGGGGGCATGGTCCAAAAAAAAAAAAAATGCTCAACATCACTGATGATTAGAGAAATGCAAATCAAAAATACTAGGAGATACCACCTCACACCAGTCAGAATGGCCATCATTAACAAGTCCACAAACAACAATTGCTGGAGGGGGTGTGGAGAAAAGGGAACCCTCCTGCACTGTTGGTGGGAATGTAAGCTGGTACAACCACTATGGAAAATAGTATGGAGGTACCTTAGAAAACTATACGTAGAACTACCATATGACCCAGCAATCCTATCCTTGGGCATATACCCTGACAAAACTTTCCTTGAAAAAGACACCTGCACACACATGTTCATTGCAGCACTATTCACAATAGCCAAGACAGGGAAACAATCCAAATGTCCATCAATGGATGACTGGATTAGGAAGATGTGGTATATATATACACAATGGAATACTACTCAGCCATAAAAAAGAATAAAATAATGTCATTTGCAGCAACATGGATGGAATTAGAGACCCTCATACTGAATAAAGTAAGTCAGAAGGAGAAAGACAGATACCGTATGATATCACTAATTACTGGAATCTAGTATACTGCACAAATGAAACTTTATGCAGAAAAGAAAATCAAGGACTTGGAGAACAGACTTGTGGTTGGCAAAATGGTGGGGAAGGGAATGGGATAGTAGGGGTGTCTGGGGTTAATAGTTGTAGACTGTTGCCTCTGGGCTGGAAAAGCAAGGAGTTCCTACTGTATAGCACTGGGAACTATGTCTAACCACTTGTGATGAATCCATATATGTATGTGTAACCCTGTCATCACGCTGTACAGCTGGGTATAATGGAAAAATAAAAATTAAAATTAAAAAAAAGAAAACAAAAAAAACCCAATTGAGCATGTCCACGTCCTTATAGAGCAAAGACACTATTTCAGCTTAGTTTCAACAAGATCCGATTTAGAGAGCAATGCTAAGAACAGGGGGAAAAAAAAAAAAGAGGTTTCTAAGACATATAACTGATGTTTAAAACCTAAAATATGCAGAAATTTGAACATCTCCTCAGTTTTTCTATCCCCGTGTCTCCCTTGCGAGGCACCGAAAGGCTTTGTAAACACAAGGTTGGTGTATAATCAGACAGGGCCTCAAAGGGCAGGCTGTTTCTTACTCTGTGTTGGAACTTTGATCTTATCGCTTCTGCTTATCCTAAACCAAGCTCCTGTTGCCCCAACAGTGAGTCCAGTTTGGGAGCTGAGAAGAGCAACAGCACTACTAGGGCAGAAGGGACGGTGGGTGGTTCGAGGCGTGAGCATGGACCCAGGGAGGTGAGACTGCAGAGAGCTGTCTGTTCAGTGGCCGAGGTGGTGAAGCCACAGACATCCTGTCCCCGAGAAATTCGGGGACTGTCACAGGAAGTCAGGGTCCACTGAGAAACTGTGTGTTTATTTGGCCATGCTTTTCACACGGCGAGGTAAAAATTAAGGCACAAGTGGCTGCTTATTAATACAACTACTTTATTAAAAATTTCTTACCTGCTAATGCCTCCTTAATTATTCAAATTGCCTGTAGTCAGATATTTAGTCCTAAAAAGGACATGCAGGTTTAGAAACTCAACTTTATCAGATGGAAACAAGAAGATATATGTTGTCAACAGTAATTCATAGGGGAAAATTAATTGACCCCAAGACAACCCTGTCTATACTACTGGCAGGAATTTAAGTAAACCTATGGTGCTTATGAGGTCATGGCCTAGTATTTCATAATAACGACGCAGTAAACATTGTCATATGCCCTTAGGATCTTCTTTTTTCTTCCTTTTTTTAAATCTTTTTCTGCACCTCTAGCATGCAGAAGTTCCCAGGCCAGGAACAGAACCGAAACTGCAGCAGCGACAATGCCGGATCCTCAACCAAAAGGCCACCAGGGAACTTCATGATATGCTTAACTTTCTTTTCCTCAGTCTCCGTATTCACTTAGTCACCAAGATTTACCAGCTGAGGAATCTAACACATGGCACCAATAAACCTTTCCACGGAAAAGCAACTCATAGACTTGGAGAACAGACTTGTGGTTGCCAGGGGGGGAGGGGGAGAGAGTGGGAGGAACTGGGAGTCTGGGGTTAGCAGATGCCAACTATTGCATTTGGAGTGGATAAGCAATGAGATCCTGCTGTGTAGCACAGGGAACTATAGCTAGTCACTTAGGATGGAACATCATGTGAGAAAAAGGATGTATATACGTATGAGACTGGGTCACGTTGCTGTACAATAGAAATGAACAGAACACTGTAAACCAACTACAACGGAAAAAATAAAAATCACTAAAAAAAAAAAAAGATTTACCCAACTGATGACTCAACAAAGTGTCTCTTACACAATCCTGTGTCTTTAACTCACTCCTCCAGGTGGTCTATACACAACACTCCCGAGGTTATCATTCC
Source organism: Catagonus wagneri (assembly GCA_004024745.2). Lineage (NCBI taxonomy): Eukaryota > Metazoa > Chordata > Mammalia > Artiodactyla > Tayassuidae > Catagonus > Catagonus wagneri. Next base: position 6,126,737 of record PVHT021183585.1, read on the forward strand.
TATAAGCATGCGGCAAATGTGCTCTCTTTTGCCCAACTGCTCAGCACGGTACCTGGGATCCTCTGTCTGCAACATTTTTCCTTCTTCTAACCTCTTTGGCACCAAGTCTTCTCTGTAGTCTCTGTACACAGGATTCTTCATTGCTCCTCTGACATGTCAGTCCCTCTAGGGCCCCCAGCCTTTGCAAGACAATTCCCTCTCCCCAGAAAGACATTTCTTTGGTTGTCCCCTGGTGAGCTCCTATTAATCTCAAAACACCAGTTCAAACGTTCTCTTCTCTAAATACAATTTTCTCTGACCTATCCATGCACTCGCACAGGGAAAGTAATTGGCTTTCTTTTTCCAACAGCATTTTGCTCATATTCCTATTAGGATCCTTAACACATTTTCATGCCATGGTTGAGCATAAAGATCAGCTTCAAAGTCAACTCTGGCATAAATTGCTGGGTGACCTCATTGAAACAACTGTACCTTTCTGTGCTTAAATTTTCTTCGTCTGTAAATGGGCATAAATATAGCTGCCAAACAGAGCTGTTGTAACAATTTAATGATGCATTAAAGCATCGATGTTGCTCCTGGTTGTAGTAAAACTTCAACAAACAGAGCTCAAATAATTATTATTAATAACAGTTACTACTAGGTTAATTATACATGTAACATCTATAGAAGACTTGATAAAATTCCACTAGGATAGGAATTGTTTCTTTTTATACAATCTTTATCCTATATACATATAAACTGACTTTTTTGGTTTAGGCCCTGGATATCTGAGTGGTTTTCTCTTTTCTGATGTAACCCCAAATGTATGGTTCCTTCCTGGGTTCTCGTATCTCTAAAACCTGCCCGATCTGAAATGGATGAACCAAAGTCCAGCTGAACTGTGATAAGACATAGGCATCGATGGAGAATTTTCAGTAACTACAGGGGTTCAGTGAGTGCTAGAGATACTTTTTTCTAAATATTTATATTTGCTTTCTTTTAAAAAAGGGCTCAAGTATTTTTGGTGAGGGAGATAACAATGGTGAGCGTTTGAATGTGTACATGCACAGAATATTTATTATCATGGAAAAACCCAAACGTTTAAATTACTTTCGCGTGCCCATTCCCAATACTTCTAGATGTCCTAAACCATTCCAGTGCCCCTCTTGGATTTAATGAATACAGCTATATTTAATCCTTGGTGTAAACAGAATTTTAATCATGAACATTCCTTTAGAGTTTTATATTTTAGGTCATATTCAGGCCACTGAAGAAGCGTGCCCTTGCAGAAACTCTGTTTCCAGCCTCCAATCCCAAAAAGTGATTTGTGTTTTGTAAACTGATTTAAAGATTAAAATTGTACCAGTGAAAGCAGAACACAGCATATCTCTCGGCTTTCCTTTTTTTTCCCTGCTGTGATAGCATGTATTGACATGAACAAAACTCACTTCCTGCATACTCCAGAACTGTCCAGAATTTTTTTAAGGGTAAATATTAATGATATCTATATTCTTTTATATAAGTACTTACATTTAAATTTTATATTTTATTCAAGCATTACATATATAATTTTGTTCTTCAGATATTTAAATATTATACATATATATATGGCTTATCTTGTCTAACACTCATCCAAATTCTAAAGCACACAAGGTCATTACTCTCTGATCAGACACGTATAATAATAACTAATATACATTAGCTCCTAGGCACTGTTGAAAGCATTCTGTATGTACTCAAGCACTTTACATGCCAGTGAAGGTCACAAATGTCTATATTCTTTCTTTCAATAATTTCTCATGCTGCCTGGTTCATTGAATGATTGTCGCCTCTAGCATTTTCCACTAGCAATATTTTAGTAACTGGTAGCATCTAATAACTAGGTGTCTTAAAACATAGGGTTTGTAGATGCATCCCAGAGTTTACTGCAGCACTATTTACAATAGCCAAGAAGTGGAAGCAATCTAAATGTCCATTGACAGAGGAATGGTTAAAGAAGATGTGGGAATACAGTTAATGGAATATGACTTAGCCATAAAAAATGAAATAATGCCATTTGCAGCAATATAAATGGACCTCGAGGTTATTATACTAAATAAAATTAGTCAGACAATGAAAGACAAACATCATATGATATCACTCATATGTGAAATCTAAAAAAAAAAAAGGGATGCAAATGAACTTATTTGCAGAAGAGAAACAGACTCACAGATCTTGAAAACAAACAAGGTTATCAAAGTGGACTGGTGTGGGTTGGGGGAGCAGTGGGGAGAGATGGACTGGGGGTTTGCGATTGGCCATGTGCACATTGTAGTATATGGAATGACTGGCCAACAGGGAATACGGAATGACTGTGCCAACAAGGAATTGGCACAGGGAAAACTACCCAGTATTCTGGGATGGTCTATGTGGAAAAGAATCTGAAAATTATCACAACATTGTAAGTCAGCTATACTTCAATAAAACTTTAAAAATGAAAACAAATTTTGAAACCTAAAAAAAAAAAAATTTCTTCATCTAAAAGCAAACAAACAAACAAAAAAACCCATGGTATTTAACAAGCAACAAGTCAAAAGACCCTGATAAACATTTCTGGAAATGAGGATGCCTGGCTTTCTATCTCAAGATGTGGATGTGGAGGGGGTGCACTGCATGGATCCATTCACCAGAGCCTTGGTGCTGGACCAGGGTCCCCGCTCTAGGAGATGGGAGACCTGAGCCATCCTTTGCTCTTCACAACTTCCTACCTGTGTAACCTTAGCTATGTCTTTTGACATGGGCTACGTCTTTTCACATGGGCTATGTCTTTTCACATGGGCTCTGTTTTCTCAGGTGTAAAAGTATATCCTAAGGATACACTTATTAGTCTCTGATATCTTAAGCTCTCCAATGGTTGTAAAACCTATACATATTTTTTAATTAATTTTTTTTGTTTTTGCATTATAGCTGGTTTACAGATTTCTGTCAGATTTTCCAACGGCACCACGTGGTGACCCGGTTACATGTACATATATGGATTTGTCACATGTGATTAGACATAGTTCCCCATGCTATACAGTTGGATCTCCTTGCTTTTCCATCATTAAAGCACTAGTTGCCCCCATTCCCTCCCACTGCCTCCCCACCCCCTTGGCAACCACAAGTCTGTTCCCCAAGTTCATGATTTTCTTTTCTGTTGAGATGTTCATTTGTGCAGTGGTAAAACCTATATTTTGCTTTGCTTCTGTGAGCACCAGAAAATGCATACTAGAGGTTCTATTTAAAAAAGCAAATTTTGGGATATGTCCCAGGTCTTGCACATGTGTAATCTGACAGATGTTTCTGTTTCTACATCTAAAGTAAGCAACCCTACCATTATGCTCTTCTGTTTCTCCTGATATATCACATCTTCCATTCGCTCCTCTCTCTCTGTTCATACCTTGCTCATTCTTCCCAATGAAGTCCTACCTACCGGGCCTCATGTGGCCACTGTGTGGATACCATTTTCTGCTCCCATCCAGTACTGGTCAGAATTTATTCACTCTGTTAGGTCAAATATGCATTGTAAGAAGTTCCTGTTGTGGCTCAGTAGTAAAGAGCCCAACTAGTATCCATGAGGATAAGGATTCGATCCCTGGGTCAAAGATCCAGCATTGCCATGAGCTGTGGTGTAGGTCGCAGATGCGGCTTGGATCCCGTGTTGCTGTGGCTGTGGCGTAGGTGGCTGCAGTTCCAACTTGACCCCTAGCCTGGGAACCTCCATGTGCTGAGGGTGTGGCCCTAAAAAGTAAAAATAAATAAATTTAAAAAAATCCCTGTGTTATTACTTATGAGATGCAAACTTTGTTCACATTTTAACATCTCTCATATCAGGATGCATCTCAATCAGCGATATGTTACAAATATAATTGACCATTCTTTTCTCTTTTTAATGTTACAAAAAATAATACTGTATGTCATAATCTACGAAACTTATATTCAATAAAAATTAGTCCTGCTGGTACTTGAACTGCCAAATCCTATTCGTACATTTTAATTCCCCAACTTGCAGATGGGATTGCATTTTTATATTACTATACCCCTAAACACTAGGATTTTATTAATTGTGGTTTAAGAATTCAATAAGAATTTGGGTAACAATTACGGAAACACAATGACCCAAAGAACAAAAAGAGTCTAGATTTCAAAAGAAATATTCAGTAGTATTCAATTGTACATTAGCATAATGAATTTATTGAGGTGGAGATATGGACAATATATTTTAAAAGATTTTTAACAAGGATTAAGTTAGAAGAATCCAACTCTTCTTTATCATTAAGATACAACTACATTTTTTTCCTTATATTTTCTTAGAATTTCCCAGAATCTTAAGGATGGTAAGAATCTCTAATAGCATTTTAACCACTCCATCTTTCTGCACAAGACTTTACCTAGAATGCTAGGTCAGACAAACTTTCAAAACACTAGCCTTCTCTGCACTTCACATTTTAGTGTTTTTTCCTGTAGCAAGAATTTGTTCCTACGTAGAAGTAATGATGTTCATTGAGTGTATAAAACTGTCTAAACTCCTGTCCCTCAACCAAATAAAGTCCACAATTAACCCACAATGCAGAAAGAGCATTAAAGCATCTGGACAACAGTGGCTCTTCTTTAAAAATCTCCACTTAAACCTACATCAAATAAATTTTAGAACTAGAAATTAATTTTCAAATTTGCGCTGAGCTGCATTTCTCATATTGCACTGCGTTAACCTCTCCTCCCAGCCAGAGAGAGATTCATTTTAGAAATAATTGTTGCATACTGGCTACATGTGGGGACTCTGCCAGCTCAATGAAGATGTAAAAATAAATTACCTTCAAAGGACTTACAGTCTAATATAGGTATACAAGATGTGGGTCCCCAGCCACCTCCCAAGAACTTTGCCGCCGCTGGGGAATAATGACCCTGAAAGGCTTCCTAAATATAAGCATAAATGTTTATTTTGATGTTGCAATGGGGTAGACACTGACGAAACACTGCTTCAGCCCCCTTACCTTATCTAGCTGTTGGGGCCCTGAACTAGCATAAAAATTTTTAAAGGAACTAATTCCAGAAGAAATACAAGACAGTTTTAAAAATCGGTATCTTTTGGCATAGAGAACAAGTTTTTACAGTTTAGAAACAAATGCATTTTCTGAGCTCAGAAGAACCAAGCACCTAGGCATTGAAATTCCAAGAAAAACTACTCACGTGGGGACTCTGAGAAACGTGTGAGAAAAATTGTAATCTGCTCTCCCTTTTGGTTGTGTCACAGGAGCTTAGGAGGAGATTATGTGTCTTTGGACATGAAGTTTACATGAGGCCAGGTCACAGCTTCACCCTGGCTGGGTGAGATCTGACGGCTATCACACAATGCAGACCAGTGGCAATGCAGAGAGCCTTCTAAAAAACTGGGTCTGACAATAGTACAGAATTTCTGAGGATACACACGTGTGTGTGTGTGTGTGTGTGTGTGTGTGTGTGTGTGTGTGTGTTTGTAAATGTTTAACTAGGGTGCAGACAAACATGAAAGAAAGTACATCTTGGGGACCATAAATGACTTTATCATATTAGAATGATAACTAATTTTAAAATGATGTTATTTTACTTTGGAATTTATGTATGTGGTAACCAGGTCAAATGAATATTAGCTACGAGAACGTGCAGTCAAATAAATGTAACGCAGAGTTTGGAAAAATAGGTCCTGCTAAATTTGGACTACGGAGATGTCCTATTAAATAATAAAATAACATTAAAAGAACGTTAGGTAAAAGCAAGTAGATAAAGATATGGGTCATTTGGGATCCATTTTTAAAATCCATTTAAAATCTTTTTAGAGTTATTATGAAGTTAATTGTAGCACATCTGTAACCCAAAAGATATTACTTTGAGTCCTTACAGTGGATAAAGAAAATGAAGTAAACTGGAAGTTAACCACCTAAATTGTTTCATTTTAAAAAATTCTCTTTTAAAAATTAACTCTGAGGCACAGCGAGTTAAGGATCCGGCATTGTAATAGGGCAAGGGTTTGCTCCCCAGCCTGGCACTATGGGTTAAGGGTCTGGCGTTGCCACAACTGTGGCTCAGATTTGATCCCTGGCCCTGGAGCTTCCATATGCCACAGGTGCAGCTGAAAAAGAAAAAAAGAATTTACTCTGATTTAAAACAAATTATCAACACAGCTAATACAATCACGCAGTTTCACTGATGCAAACCTAGTTTATACCTAGTAAAATTGTATATTTTAAGCAGGTGAACTTATTGTATACCTCAATAAATTATACCTCAATAAATTGAGGTCAACTATACCTCAATAAATCTGCAAAAAAAAATCAATGTAGTTATTTGTAAAGTTATACTAATACATGATACAGTATAGTGGACACATGGTATTACTTAAGAGATAATGTTTCAGAGAGAAATTGGTTTTAGTGCTTTAATCAAATCTATAATTCCATTTATTCTGACATCCTTTCTTTCAGAAGTAGAACTTATTGAAATAGCTATGATGAAAGGATAATAATGCTAAAGGATTAGCCAAATTAGGGACAATCGTAAACTTGATGACTAGTGAAAATAAAAACATAGCTACAATTTCCATAAATCTGGAAATTCTGCAAAGCTTCTTTTCAAAATTATGGGGAATCTGCCAGGTAGAGATCAAAGAAATGGACTACAGAATAGAATCTTCTTACTAAAAACAGATATAACAAATAGCAAGTGTGACACTTGATTTAAACTTCATCCTGGCCTCCAAATATATTGACTATTTTATTGTTATGGGAAGAAAATTTCCTCTCAAACTAGGGAAATTTAAATTTTTTACCTTCAATGATTTCTGTCGAGGAGATTAGGTAAATTCTTAGACCACCTCTTTTGTGAATTAATTTTCACAAGTTCTTTTACATAAACTCAGGAAGAACAGACCAGGAAGTAGTATGTCTAAATTAAGTCTCATTCCAGCAGGAAAAGCCACGTGGTTAAAAAGAACTCTCTTTGTCGGTGCTCTCCGCCCTTGTAAATTTTTAAATATTATCAGCCAAACACCGGATAGCCCAATGTAACTATGGGGAGGGATATATGTAAACAGTTAATAAGTCTGTTGTTTGAAGTTTTGGACCCAAGAGGAGATAAAAATAAAGCAGGGAAAGGAATGACAGCACCAGGACAAGAAAAAAAAAATGACTTGTTTTGATTTTAAACACACGTAGACATATAAGATAATATATAACATGCAGTTTGAATTTTTTTTAAAGCATAAACATGTGTATTTTGTTCCAAAACAGGAGTTCCCTTCGTGGCTCAGTGGTTAACAAATCCGACTAGGAACCATGAGGTTGCGGGTTCGATCCCTGGCCTTGCTCAGTGGGTTAAGGATCCAGCGTTGCCGTGAGCTGCGGTGTCGGTTGCAGACGCGGCTCGGATCCCGCGTTGCTGTGGCTGTGGCGAAGGCCCGCGGCTATAGCTCCTGTTAGACCCCTAGCCTGGGAACCTCCATATGTCACGGGTGTGGCTCTACATAAAGGCAAAAAGACAAAAAAAACAGTTTGCAAAGATCTTCAAGGCCACCTCTTGTCAAACCTGCGTGAAAGTATAGTAGACACGTCTGCTGAGGGTAACTCTGGAGGTGCTGAGTCACGGAGCTTATTGGCAACGCCAAGACTTAATGGCCTTCGCTGAGTGTCACGTGAACTGGCATTTTGACAGATTTATGGCTCTAGTTATACATAAAGGGAGGGTCTTTCAGGAGGCAATAAAAATAGATTGGCCCCTCCTTAAATACCAAGAGGATCAATGTGACACAACTTGAACTTTTAATGGCAAACTCTTTTAGTCTATAAAAATACATAATAGTACCAATCACTTTATTAGAAGAAAGGAATAGCACACTATTTAATCTCTGCATACATAAAGATGAAAGAATAAGTCGATTGCAGTATCATGTGACTAAAACATGAGTCAGAAATTTTATGGCTCGCTTCTTATGAAATGTGCTCCTCTCCTTTCCACCAACACCAAATAGCACTTTTCTTTGAATAACATGTGGTGGGCAGAGTAGACATGGAAATGGCACATACATAATAAATTTTAAAGTGATATTGGATAAGTCTTAGCAGAAAATACAGCAATTATGCTCCTCAAAGAATTCGTTTTTATCAAGCAAGGCCAATTTTTTAATCAATGCCATGAAAAGGCATTGTCTCTTCACTACTTTTTCTGAGGCTACTAATGAGAATTAAAATCATGAGAACATAGGGAGCTTGAGGTGTGAATTTTGTGAATAAGCAAAAAGTCAACTGAATTATTTTAGAAGATAAGAATTTTCTGTATGATTGTGTAACTTTTGCAATATAAGACATAATCATACAATTAATTATAAAAATAAACCAAATTTTTACACAGTGGAAAAAAATTAGTTTTTAACTTGGCTTCATCTTATTTTCTATCAATAATACTAACGAAGTAATCTCTCTTCACTTCTCTTGGGGTGGTGGGTTAACCCAGCTTTTTTGCTGCCTTTCTTCATACCCTTGGTAACTTGATTCCATTACAGAAGAAATGAGAGATGAAACTTAAGTAGTTTTTCAACCGAAATGAAACTTGGTGGAAAACTAATATTGTAATCAACACAGGTCAAGCATTTGCTATTATCAGTAGAATCAGTAATCTAAAGCAGCTGGAGAGGAAAGAAGCCAGGTCATGGAAACAACCTAAATGCCCATCCACAGAAGAGTGGATAGGCAAGATATGGTACATACACACAATGGAATGTTACTCAGCCATTAAAAGGAACGAATTACCAACATTTATAGCAACATGGATGGACTTAGAAATTATCATGCAAAGTGAAACCAGTCAGACAATTAGACAGCAACACCCAATGATACC
>PVHT021183585.1:6136601-6192011 GCA_004024745.2 Catagonus wagneri
GAGCTGTAGCCGCCGGCCTTCACCACAGCCACAGCAACGCGGGATCCGAGCCGCGTCTGCAACCTACACCACAGCTCACGGCAACGCAGATCCTTAACCCACTGAGCAAGGCCAGGGATCGAACCCGCAACCTCATGGTTCTTAGTCGGATTCGTTAACCACTGAGCCACGACGGAAACTCCTGATCTCTCTTCCTTTTTAATGTTCACCAGACTCAATGGCACCAATTTTCTTCTAATCTCTAATAGAAAGGTTGCCTTTTTTTCTTCTTCTTTACTTCTGTACCTGGTTTTAGGTGTGAGTTTTCACTTAAGAGAGGAGGATCCTTGTTTTGTTTAATGTGAAAACCAGGTTTGAATTAATTTTGGACTTTTAAAATTCTGAATTTTTATACTACATTTTTCTCAGATTTTTTCTTGCTATTAAAAAAAAAAGAAACAGAAAAAAAATCCCCACAAAACTTTTTTTTTTTGTCTTTTTAGGGCCACAACTGCAGCATATGGAGGTTTCCAGGCTCGGGGTCAAATCTGAGCTGTAGCCACTGGCTTACATACAACACAGCCACAGCAACACCAGATCCGACTTGAGTCTGTGACCTACATCACAGCTCACAGCTGGATCCTTAACCCACTGAACAAGGCCAGGGATCAAATCTGCATCCTCATGGATGCTAGCCAGATTTGTTTCCACTGAGACACGACAGGAACTTCTCCCCACAAAACTTCTGTCAGCAACTTAGCAGGTAATTGGATGCTTACATGATTTTTGGTAGATGAATTATCACATACAGCCTGTATAAATGAGACTACTGTAGTGTTTTGCTTAGAGTATTGACTATTTATGCTCATCTTATATCACTGACTCCAGGAATTCTCCTTACAACTATGATCCAGAAGTATAATTTAGAGATACTACATTAATGTGATATTAATGTGTGTGTATGTTATGTATGTGTATATAAATAAACTACATATTATAATATATAATATAAAAGTGAGCCTACTCAGCTCTCTGCAGACAAATTATCTTTGAAAATGATGTTCATATCTATACGGAAAATCACCCCTCAGATTAAAACTCTATTTGATATGTCTCAAAACTTTTTATTTTACACCTAGATGATAACTGTTTTTCTCTCTTCCTGTCAGCAACAAATGCTTCAACATTATTTATCAAAGGACGAAATAAGAAAGAAAAGACATTACTTTGAAGAGAGGATGGATAGATCCCCTGGCTAACTACAGCTTGAGATAACAATTCCCGAAAGTTCAAATTCTTAAGAAAGGAAATGAAAGACTCAACTCTTGAGAAAGCTTTGATCTCAGTTATAGGAAGTTATTTGCCGAAAGTGCATGTTGTCATTTAGGATTCAAAAGGGGATATACCATGGAGTGTTTAATGAAACCTTGAGTGAAGAATAACAGATGGCTTTGTATGATTAATTTGAAAGAATTCCTTCTTTTTGTAAAACAACTGAGAAGATTGTCAAGATTGATACGTCATAGGAGATTAAAACAAATGTTACTGGCCTTGTATGTCCTGGTAGATGTACAATATTGTAGAGCCCTTGCCTGGGAAGCTGGGGTCATTTGGGGTCTCATCTCTAACTCTATGCGGTGACTGGTGGTGCAACTTTGGGCGAATTCACTTAATCTCTCTGGTTGCCTACTCATAAAAGGCATGGGATAAACTGGATCATCTCTGAGACACTTTCTGTCTACGATGGTCTGTCTTTTAGTTCCTGTTAACTAAACAATACTCACACTCCAGTCAGAATGTGTAAAATCTTAGCCTTGATAAAGATAATTTTTTAATGAATAATAAGAATTAAATAGCAATCATAAGCCTGTTCATTCAATGGACATTGTTGGGGTTTATTTTAAAAGGCACACAAAAAAATCAAATTTCAGTCAACTTTTAGTATAAAAACACTATACAATTGTAGACATCTAAGAATAATTTGTATCTGACTAAAATGCTCTAAGTAATGTTTTCATATTCTTTTGCTTTCAAATGTTTTATCAAACTCCATGAAGAAATAATTTCATATTCTCTAGGCAAGTATTTTTGAGGTAATGGAAAAACCTCTCAGAAGAGTCTAGAGCAGCAAAAGAGAGAGAAACAGAGAGAATGCAAAAAAAAAGCCACAATGTGGAGAATGTCTTCTCCTGTGCATACTGGAGAGTAGCCTGCTTAAATTAGAGAGAGGAAAAAAAAAACAACAAAAAAAACCAAGCATACCCATGAATAAACAAACCAGTAACTTCAGCTACTAAGCTATTTTCATTGCTGGATTAAAATGTTATGAGACGTGTTCAGGCTATGGCTGTCTTTCTTTTTCACCAGAGAATCTTTTTCTCCCCCCTGAGGAAACATATGCCATGTCCAGATGATCTGAGAATGAATATTCTTCTAATTCCTACTCCAGTCTCCTTTTCTTCTCCAGCTCCTTTCCTGTGTTTTGCAGCCCACAAGGAAAAGGCAGGCCAAGTGGGAGGTAAGGCAAACATATTTACTCCAGTATAGCTCCTTGAGTCGTTTCCTTGCAGATGAGCTCCTCCCAGCACCAAGCAGCAAGTCAGGTTCTCCCTTTGCTCTGCAGAGTCCATGAAATCGCAAGGAAAAGTGCTAGGTCCTTTCCCAATTTGGAGCTATTCTATTGCCACAGTCGTGTTTTTTTTTTTATGTGTACCAATTACTTTTCTTTAAATGGCTTATTTTTTGAATAAAATTATTTGAATAAATAATTTTATAAATAACATTTTACTGAATTATTTATTTATTTACTCTTTTTAGGGTGACACGTGGCATATGGCAGTTCCCAGGCTAGGGGTTAAATCGGAGCTGCAACTGCCAGCCCTCACGACAGCACAGCAATGCCAGATCGAAGCCAAGTCTGCGACTTACACTGCATCTCATGGCAACGTTGGATCCTTAACCCACTGAGCTGAGCAAGGTCAGGGATCAAACCCGAATCCTCATGGATACTAGTCAGGTTTGTTTCTGCTGAGCCACGACAGGAACTCCCTACCAACCAGTTTAATTTAGCAAAAATAGAAATAAAACATAAACATATATATAATGGAAGCAATGCAATATTATTTATTTCTCACTAAATACTACAGCCCACTAAAACTGCAGTCTTGTCTCTTCCCTCTCTGCTATTAAAGATTACTAAGATGATAAATTCTCATTAACTTGGAACTGGGACACCATTCCTTAACGTAATCAGAAAGAATAGAAGGTAATTAAGAAAGAATTTTCTCATTGTATGAGTCAAGGCTATTTAATGTCATGTCTATAAATTATTAATAATCTTTCTGTACAAAGCAAGATAAAAAACAAAATGGAAACAGGATATATTTTGCTGATATCAAAGTTTCAAAAGTCCATTTATTAGACTCATAAATATTATATTTTATTTTTGTTCTTTACTTAAGTATAGTTGATTTACAATGTCATGCTGGTTTCAGGGGTACAACACAGTGATTCAGTGAACACATGTATTATACATATATGTATATACATATTCAAACATACACACATATATGTATGTGTATGTGTGTGTGTGTATACTTTTTCAGATTCTTTCCCATTATAGGTTATTACAAAATATTGAGTGTACTTTCTTGTGCTATACAGTGGGTCCTTCTTGGTTATCCATTTTATAAATAGTAGTGTGTATATGTTTTTTTTTTTTTGTCTTTTTGCCTTTATGTAGAGCCACACCCACGGCATATGGAGATTCCCAGGCTAGGAGTCTAACAGGAGCTGTAACCGCCGGCCTTCACCACAGCCACAGCAACGCGGGATCCGAGCTGTGTCTGCAACCTTCACCACAGCTCACGGCAACGCCGGATCCTTAACCCACTGAGCGAGGCCAGGGATCGAACCCGCAACCTCATGGTTCCTAGTCGGATTCGTTAACCACTGAGCCACCACGGGAACTCCAGTAGTGTGTATATGTTAATTCCAATCTCCAAATTCTCTCTCCTTCCCTTTCCCCTTTGGTAACCATAAATTTGTTTTCTATGTCTGCAAGTCTGTTTCTGTTCTGCAAATAAGTTCATTTGAATCATTTCTTTTAGACACCATATACAAGTGATGTCATATGATATTTGTCTTTGGCTTACTTCACTTTGTATGGTAATGTCTGGGTCCATCGGCGTTGCTGCAAATGGTGCTATTTCATTCTTTTCTTATGGCTGGGTTATATTTCATTGTATATATGTACCACGTCTTTATTTCTCTGTTGATGGACATTTGGGTTGCTTCCATGTCTTGGCTATTATAAGTAGTGCTTCAATGAACACTGGGGTGCATATACCTTTTCAAATTAGAGTTATTCTCCAGATATATGCCCAGGAGTGAGATTGCTCAACCATGGTAACATATGGTAATTTTTAGTTTCTTAAGAAAACTCCATACTGTTCTCCATAGTGGTTGCAACAATTTACATTCCCACCAACAGTGTAGGAGGGTAAGTCATAAATTTTAGATTGCTACATTTGAAAGCAATCTAGCCTTCCATTTCACACAGCATTTTCTCTTGCACTTGCATTAAAAATCTCAAGAAGATTTTTAAAAATAAGAGCCAAAGCAAAAATCTTTTGTCAATGAATTGTTAGGATTTGCTTTTGGAGAGAAAGCAATCACATGAACAATAGAGACAAGCAATCATTTGAGTGTTAGAAAACATACAAATAGTTTTCCTTTGTCCTTCTTTTAATAATCGTAAATTGGGCATTTACTATAGGGTGGCCAAGGTGTTAAGCGCTTTACAAATATTATCTCATTTAAACTTCTCACCAATCCAATGACATAAAGTACATTATTATTCCCATGTCTGGATGAAGAAACTGAGGTTCAAAAAGGAAAGCAGGTGTTCCCGTCGTGGCTCAGTGCAAATGAATCTGACTAGGAACCATGAGGTTGCGGGTTCGATCCCTGGCCTCGCTCAGTGGGTTAAGGATCCGGAGTTGCCATGAGCTGTGGTGTAGGTTGCAGATGTGGCTCAGATCTGGCATTGCTGTGGCTGTGGCATAGGCCAGCGGCTACAGCTCTGATTAGACCCTTAGCCTGGGAACCTCCACATGCCACAGGTGCGTCCCTAAAATAACAAAAGGCGAAACAAACAAACAAACAAAAAAACAAAGAGGAAAGTAAATAAGCCCAAAATAACACAACCTACAATAAACTGGGATTCAAACACAATCTGTCTTGGTTTTCTACGTTAGTTATTGGATAAGGAATCAGAGAGTCCAGGAGAAGTTAAGCACCTGCCTTACATTTTATCATTGATTCCTACCTACCACAGTTTCTTCCGTATAAGATGGCAGCACATTTCAGATCTTCCACATTTAGGTGCAGTGTTAGTTCCTGACAGCTGCCAGAATTGTCAGAAGAACTCTCCTGGAGCCCAAACTTCCTGGGAGAATCTAGTGTGGGTTTGGCTCAATCAAGTGTCCAGTGCTGGGAGGGTTTTCAGGACATAGTGCAAAAATCCTTCCCTCTTCCCAACTGGAACACAGGCTTTGAAATTAACCCAGATGCCTAGTTTTAAAAACAAAACAGTGGCCTCTTCACTGAGCATTGTCCTGCCAACGTGGAGCAGCCAGCAAAAGCATATAGCTCTTAAGGCATTGCCATGGGGACAGAGGGTAAACAGTTTGCTTTCCCTCAAGCTTGCACTACGGTGTGACTCAAACTTGAAAGACAAATTCAAATAAAAATCTTGAACTAAGACATCATAAAGGAATGTTCTTAAAAGACCCACTTGAACACCTGGGGAGAAAGTTCAAATTGCTTCATGGGCAACCTCAGCTAGGGGGTATCATATGAAGCTAATTCTCTGTCCTGGTAGGAATCTTCAGGCACCATGTTGCCATGTTTTAGGAGCTCCGGTTGACGTTCTGGAAAGTTTGACCAAAACAAGAGTAGTGGTCCTGCTACAAACTGAATTATTCCTAAAGCTGTTCCAGACTCAGCTATTATTCTTTGTACTCTCTTCACTTTCTCTCCTTGAATGTGATCCAGTTTCTGAGGTTCACATTATTTAGAAATCCATGTGTATAACGGCAATTAAAAACAATATTAACATTGAATGCTAATAAATATTAATATTCATGCTGTGTCAAGGAGCCTAACCTGTTTCCTAGGCTTATTTCTTGCTAGGAAGAATTATTTGCTTTTAGAAATTGAGGTGTGAACAAATTACACTCTTTGCACACTTAAAGAATATGTTGGTTACCACAAAGAAGCCAAAGATATATAATAGGGAAAGGAGAGTCTCTTTAACAAATGGTATTGGGAAAACTGGACAGCTACAAAAGAATGAAACTGGTCCCCTATCTTACACCATACACAAAAATTAACTCAAAATGGATCAACGACTTGAATGTAAGATCTAAACCATGAAATTTCTAGGAGAAAATATAGGCGGTAAGATCATTGACCACTGGTCTTGCAATGACCTTTAGGATTTGACAACAAAAGACAACAGAAGCAAAAATAAATAAGTGGGATTACATTAAATTAAAAAGCTTCTTCATGGCAAAGGAAGCCATCAAAAAATGAAAAGACAACATATTGATGGGAGAAAATATTTTCAAATTATATTTGTCTACCTAAAGCCTGGATGCTGACATTAGCATCTGATAAGGGACTAGCATTCAAAATATGTAAGAACTCATATAACTCAATGCAAAACACAATCTAATTTAAAAATTGGCAGGGAAGCTGAGTAAACAGTTTTCCAAAGAAGGCATACAGGTGGCCAACTCATACACGAAAAAGTGCTCAACGTCACTATAATCAGAGAAATGCAAATCAAAATCGCAGTGAGTTACCACTTCACACCTGTTAGAATGGCTGTTTTCAAAAAGACAACAAATTACAAGTACTGAAAAGGATGTAGAGAAACAGAAATACTGTGCGATGTTGGAGGGAACGCAAATTGGTGTAGCCACTTATAGAAAACAGTATGGAGAGGCCTCAAAAAAAATTTAAAAATAGAACTACCATACAATCTAGTAATACCACTCTGGGTATCTCTCTGAAGAAAAAAAAAAAGCAAAACACAACTTCAAAAGATATATGCACCCTTATGTTCATCATAGCATTATTTACAGTAGCCAAGATATGGAAGTAACCTAAGTGTCCATTGGTAGATGGATACATAACAAAATAATGGTTATTTATTTATATATATAACTATGTAAAAATTATGTATGTAAATTATTTATATATGATATATAACAAATTATATATAAATTATGCATATATAATGTAGAGTATAAATTATTATATATAATTTATATATAAATATATAATTATAGAATAATGGTATATATAAATATTTCATGTGAAACATTATTCATCCATAACAAAGAATAAAACCTTGCCACTTGCAGCAACATGGATAGGTCTAGAGGATAATATGCTAAGTGAAACAATTCAGAGAAAGACAAATATCATATTATCATGCTTGCATGTGGAATCTTAAAAACAAAACCAAACAAAAATAACCAAGCTCATAGATAAAATAAAACATTGGTGGTTGCCAGAGGCAGGGGGTGAACTGTGAAACAGCTCAAGGTGGGGGGGATCAAAATATATACGCTCCTATTTATGAAATTTCCTGGTTGTTCAGTAGGTTAAGGATATGGTGTTGTCACTGTCCTGGCGCAGATTCCACAACTGGCCCCAGAACTTCCACATGCTGCAGGCACAGTCAAAAAATAAATAAAACATACAAACTTCTAGTTATAAAATAAGTAAGTCCAGGGGATGTAGTGGACAGTATAGCGAATATAGTTAATGATACTCTGTTTTATCTTAGAAAGATGCTAAGAGAATAGGTCTTAAAAGTTCTCATCATATCATAAATTCTATAACTATGTGTGGTGACAGATGTCAACTAGACTTATTCTGGTGATCATTTTGCAATATATACAAATTAAATCATGTTACAACTTGAAGTTAATATACAGAACAGAATAGAATATTGACATCTATCCCAATTATTTAAAAAAGAGTATGTGAGTGTATTTTTTAAAGTGGCTTACATGAAACCACTGAAGGCACAGTAAGTCTTCGGGACAAACATTCAAAATATTCCTGCAGCTTCTGTGCTTACCTAAAACCTGGATGCTGACATCAGCTGCAAAAGATATCACATGAGGATGAAACAGCTGAAATATGGGTATGCCTTAGACACTTTCTCTAAATTTTCATGTTTTTGTTTGACCTACTTTTGTAATAATTATTTTAAAATCACTTACAGTCCCATGGGAACCAGTCTGCAAAACTTGGTAGCATAGTGTCTGGTGTCAAGAGGAGCTCTCTCTCATATAGTCATCTTTTGGTGATCCTTTCTTCAGTGTAGAAAGTCAGATGCAGCAACTAAGGCTGTCAATATAGAGATACAGCTGGGAAGCTTTTTAAACATACCAAGGAAGGGCTCTATTCCAAGCAAATTAAATTAGAGTCTGGAGACAGGGCCCCGACATGGTTAGTTTTACAAGTTCCCCAGGTGATTTAAATGTGCAGGAAGAGTTGAGAACAATTATTTTAGGATGTGAAGTCCTACACATGAAGCACGACATAAATGCAATGCTTAAAACAGAAAAGATAATGTTATATTTCACACTTGGGCAGAAATCATATACGTATAAATGAACATTTTTAATACGCCAAGATTTGGTCAAATTCTCTGTAACAAGTTTTGTATGGATTTCTATCCTATTATTTGTAAAAGAAGAGAATAAAAAGGAGAGAATTTAGAAGAGAAAGAAAAAAATGGTGGTATAGTTAATTTTAGTCAAAATTAATTTTAGCCATAAAAATATTTTAAATTTTTCATTTTGGGAAGACTACCAGATATTGCACTAGTTTTTATGTTATAGATAAGAACTTAAATAGTTTAGGATGTGCTCAATAAAAGCAAATATATTGCATTGCACACAAGTATTTTGTCTTTTTATTATTTATCTGTTGGCTTTACCAAGGGCATACAGAAGTTTGGGGACCAGGGATTGAACCAGCACCACAGCAGCGACCCAAGTCACAGCAGTGATGATACCAGATCCTTAACTTGCTCAGCTACCAGGAAACTCCTGTACACGTATATTTTAAATTTAGTATCTTGAGCCCCTGGCTATACTGTTGGCCTCCTGTAACAGTCAGTACTTAAGTAAGAAACTTTAATAAGAATCCAGATTCCCTAAAGATGATGATCATGATGACGATGATAATGTGATAATGAATACCTTTAAATTGAAAAATAAAGAATATATATATATATATATACATCTAAATCTGTCTATATCTATATCTACATAGATGATAGATGATAGATAGATAAAAAAATTCTTAGTTTTCTCTAATGAAGAGAAAGATAGGAGATTAGCATCTGTTGAATGCCTACCATATGACATGCATTATATGAAGCACACTAACCCACTGAGTTTTCAAACAACCCATTAGATAAGGTGTCAGCAAACTATAGCCAATGGTCCAAATCACTTATTTGTAAATAATTTTTTATTGGTACATAGTCATATCCTTTTACCTGGTGGATAGTTTCTTTCTTGCTATAAAAGCAGAGTTTAGTCTTTGCAACAGAGATTATATGGTCAAAAAGCCAGAACATTTACCATCTGGCCCTTTAGATTAAAAAGTTGCCAATTCTACTGTAGAACACATATAATTACCTGTTTGAATAATGTCCTGAGAAAACTATTTCTTGCCTTAGAACATAGTCAAAAGGAGTGAACTATCTAGAAAGAGCCTAATGATTAGGTAAGTATTGTCTCCAAATTGGATATTAATTCTCTAGTTTTGAAACAACACGCATTGTCTCTTGTGTTGAGATGTTACATCAGCTTTTCACTGCCTCTTGGGTGAGAGAGAATCTAGAAATAAAGATCTTAATTATTGAATTTGCGTAAATGCTTTATAGGTAAGAACTAGGATGAACAAAACATAGTTTAGTCGTGTAAATACTTCATTACTTGAAATGTGGACACAAGTCAATGGACAGAGAATAATCACAAAAGATATACACATTAAGAGTTCTCACTGAGGCTCAGCAGGTTGAGAACCCGACCTAGTCTCCCTGAGGATGCAGGTACAATCCATGACCAAAAATGGGTTAAGGATCTGGTGTTGCCACAAGCTGCAGCATAGGTCACAGAGGCAGCTCAGATCTGGTGTTGCTGTGGCTATGGCATAGGCTTCAGCTGCAGCTCTGATTCAACCCCTAGCCTGGGAACTGCCATATGCAGCAAGGGTGGCTGTAAAAGAAAAAACAGACTTCCACACCAAACAAAATGATCTCCTAAATTTTTTATGTTGGTAAGAGAGTGCTTCCTTCTCATACCTGATAGTTTCTTCTTTGTGGAGAGAACTCCATTAGCGTAATACACCTGACCCATCTCTGTGCTCTCCCCTTCCTCTTTCCCCTAAGAGGGTAAGGATTAATGAGTTTGGAATGAGAACCAAGGCAGGAACCCAGCCCTCTTCTCTCCTTGCCTTTCTCAGTGACCCTCCACATGCAGCATCCGTACCACCTGCCACCTTCAAGTGTAAGCTCAGGAGGCAGGTTTCCCTGGCGGAGGGCTCTCACAACTGGGTGAACATGGCTGTTTAATTCTGGGGTCCACTGTTCAGACACTCAGTTGCCTAGGACATAGACCACATTCACCAATAGCGGCTTGGTCAGAAACAACAGTCTCTCTCCATTGATTTTAATCCTTATATATCTCTTAATTTGTTCTGGACTCAAGCCAAGTCTAGAGTACTCTTTATTGGCTTCCCCCAAGCACCTTGATGTTGTGTTCACTGGCCAGTAACTTTGAGAAACAGAAAAGTAGGAAGCGAGGCTTTGATGGACAGGACATGTGATTTGAGGCTTTGAACTTGAATGTGAAGGCCAGAGATGTTGACTTTGGTGGTTTGTAGAGGCTTCTAAGGGGTCAGAGACTGGTTTTTGTGCAACAGACTTTTAATTACAGCAACTGATGTGGCAGCTTTAGGCCTCGGATGCAGACTTTGCAGACTTTGACCATGGTTAGTTCCTGCAGTTTGCAGCAGCTTTGTCCACAGGTGAGTGACTCTATTTAAAGAGCCAGGTCTCTATAAAGCCTTACGAATGGGAGATAGGCCTCAGAAAAGTCTCAGGCCTTGGGGAAGAATCTTAGCCAAGTGCCAACCATGGAGCTTGCATCAGCAGAGCTTGGATGCATGGGGCTGCGTTGGGTGCACTTCCGATGCAGGTGGCTGTCCCTTGACCTTGAACTCTATCAGTTCCTCTTGGCCTAACATTGCCAGCAAGGAAAAATAAGATTAGATCTTCTGGGTATTTGGCGACAGAATTCTATGCCCTTCTTCTTACCATAAAACCATGAGTTTCTGATGTGCTAGAGCACTAGAGCTGCTCCTAAGAATTTAGAGCTGCTGTTGTACTGTGAAAAAGGCATAGACAACACAACACATGTAGGAATATGTTTACAGAAGACAATGTGGGCCACAAATTTTTGATCTCTCTTCTAGTTATGGCTAGATTGGCAGCACTGGCCTAGCTGTCCCAAACTTCACTTTGCTTTTTATGTCCAAGAGATACAATTTTTTTTTTCTGTTCTTCTAAATTTTTTGTTTGTTTCTAGGGTTGCACCTGCAGCATATGGAAATCCCTGGGCTGGGGGCTGAATTGGAGGTGCAGCTGAGGCCTATGCCACAGCCACAGCAGTGCCAGATCTGAGCCACTTCTGTGACCTATACAACAGCTTGCGCAATGCTGGATACTTAACCCACTGAGCAATGACAGGGATCAAACCTGAATCTTCACGGATACTACGTTGGGTTTTTAACCCACTGAACCACAATAGGAACTGCTAAATTTTTTTCTATTTTTTTTTTAATTTTACTGCAGTGTCATTGACTAACATTGTTCTATTAATTTCAGGTGAAAAGAGGCAATTCTTGAGTTACTGAGACTTACCCATGCTCAAGAGTTACGCCCATCCACGTGCAGTTTCAAGTTGGCTCTGAATTGTTTGGTTACATACATATGAAGGAGAAATGTATGTTTTGAGACAGGGTTTTAAGGCTGAAGCAATTTCCAGAAGAAGGGGCTGTGGAAATAGCCATTGTGGCTCAGACCTGAACACACCTGCTCATTAGAGAGTGTGATACCAAGTCACGAGGTAAATCCTCCACTTAGTTCAGAGGTTGAGCATTAAAACCATAGCTTCAAAGGGGAAATGGAAATGAAGAGGTTTCAACAGACTAGAGGGTAAGAAAAAAAAAAATACACCTCAGTAGGGTCTAGTGACTGGTGCTACCACAATTGCTGATTTCTAAGGTTTGCAAGAAAGCAGTAATGTCTAATATGTTATTCTCAAGAAGACAGGAATGAATAGTTGAAGTATACCCAAAGTGCAATAAATACAGAGTCAAAATTGACATTTTTGCCTTGCATTATTTGCCAGATGAATTTAAATTCAGTCATAGATTTTTAAGTCACTAGCCTGGAGTGACTCGCATCCTGGTCAGGCAGAAATCACAATTTTGGTGATCTAGCTTTTCTCACTCCGATATCACGAATGCCCGCAAAGATATTTGACAACACTAGTACACTGGGTTTTCCCTAGGCTCTGGGAAAAAATCTTTGCCTGAAATAACTGGCTTAGGGTCCTGGAGACTGGCTTGTTTTCTAAATCTGGTCTGTGGGTGAAGCCAGTTCTCAGATAATCTTTTGGGACTCTTGAGTGAAGCATGAGTTACTTGGCTTGAGACAGACACTTGCAGCTGCTGAAACAACCACAATGTTTCCCAGGCATCAAGAACCATCTGGCTGAGACTGAGAAGAGCCGCAAGTTGAGTTAATGGATTTCGGACTTTAGTTCCTGTGAAATGAACCCCCAGGACAAGAAGATTTGACTGGGGACCTGATGCTTTGAACTTTGAAATTTCGGGGATTTAATCTTTGGACACTAATACTGCTTGGCAATCTGAAAATTGGTGGGGGGTTATATTCAAAGGTGGGATACTTTTTAAATTTTATCTTATTTGTTTTATTTTTTGTGTTTTTAGGGCCGCACTGGTGGCATATGGAGGTTCCCAGGCTAGGGGTCGAACCGGAGGTGTAGCTACCGGCCTATACCACAGCCACAGCAACGCAGGATCCGAGCCACATCTGCGGCCTACATCCCAGCAACATCGGAACCTTAACCCACTGAGACAGTCCAGGGATTGAACCCGTGTCCTCATGGATGCTGGTCGGGTTTGTTAACCACTGAGCCAAAACAGGAACTCCAAATGTGGGATACTTTAATACTCTTATTTTACTGTTGTGCTATGTGGTAGATTTAATGGCTGTTCCCAGCTAACACTTGCCCAAATAGTTTAAAAGAACGGAACTATTGGGGGGAGATATTTTCCATTCGTTTTATTTTATTTTAAGAAGACGGAAATATCATTTTCATAACACTCCTGGCTTTTTCCCTGACTTAATTTGCCTGGTGAGTTCTGGAAGAAAAACTGGACAAGTGGAGTCTGACCCTCTCCTCCCTGTCTCCTTTCTCTCTTGGGTGCAAACTGCCCACATGAGTCCTTCATTCTGTTCAGCAACTCTGTACGGAAAGCTTTATAGAGTCAATCTTTGCCCTTAAGTACAGGGTTTTCCCAGGTTTCTGCACCACCCCTGCCTTGTGCATGATGATATGAATTAACTACACTGCTGGGATTCCTGAGGCAGAATTAGAAGACAAAATATTTCCTGTGAATATTGCTGTCAAGCCTTGGAAGAGCAAAGTGAGTGTGTGAAAGGCTTTGCTGTTCCATCACACAGCATCCGTCAGTAAACCTTTCTAATGAATTGTACAAGGAAGTCATATATGGGGACTAGTCATGAGAAGGATGTGGTGAGTTTTGCTTGGAATACACTGAAATTGAGATACAGTGTTAAATCGAGTGACTGAGAGAGAGATGAAAAGTCAGTGTAAGATTTGGGGTCTTTGGCATAGTTGATATTAAAACCTCTAGGGTAGGATGGAAATAATTTTCAAAAGAAGGACATGAGAACATCGACAGAATTACCTTCATGCAACACCAACAACTTTGGAAAAGGAGGAGAAAAAGGCACTGGTGAAGCACTTCTAGAAGGTTCACACAGGAGGAAATTGTAATGCTTCCATAAAAGGAGTTTCCTTATGGCTCAGCAGGTTAAGGATCCAGCGTCGTCACTGCTGTGGCTCTGGTTACTGCTGTGGTGTGGGTTCAGTCCCTGGCCCTGGAATTTTGGCATGCCGTGGGTACAGCCAGAAAAAAAAAAAAAAAAGGAAGTTTCCAGAAGGAGTGATCACTGATGCAAAATACTGTGAGATTAACAAAGAGAATGGATTGAAAATCCGTCACTGGGTTCAATGATCACGCGGTAATTTTTTAAGAGAATGGTGTATAGAGATGTTGTCGGGGTCATGCTGACCTTTTCTTATCCATGCCAGGAGATACCAGAAGGTATCTGAAGAGAAAGGAAATACAACCTCAGGAGAATTTCCTAGAAGTTAATGGAAGTGTTTTAACCACAGTTCATGCCTTTAACTATTCTTCTGGGAAACTGTTCTTAGTAATCATTGGAGACTAATCGTTTCTGTGTTAAGTATACATTTTTTTATGTGTTCACTGCACAAATGTTTAGCCCCACACTTGAAGGAATTGTAACCTTTACCATAGTTGTACAACCCAAGAATACTGAATGCAAATCTTAAAATAGATGTAAACAATCATAATATTCATGACACACAATCACCATTAAGCAGGTGTAGGATTTTGTAGAATCTCTGAATGAGTCTGGTTGTTTGAATAATATTGTTTATAGCCTAGACACACTCTTCACATACAAGACAAATTTCTCCTAAGTTCCATAAGCAGAATATTCTTTGAAACATTAGACTTAGCGTTAACGTATGGCTTCTTCCTGGGTGACCGTAGGTCCCAATTTGCCTGAACAGTTTGTGTCCCTTATCCTGATGTAATTATCAGTGGCACTTTTTCCTCTAAAAGTGTCCTTGTGCAGATGGTAAATCATCTGCTCTTGCCTGCTCAGCCATCCACTTCCATCTCTTCTTCCAAAGTTCTAGGCACACATTCAACTTGGGCCTCTGGTTCTTGTTGTTTCCTCTGCATGGACTATTCTCACCCCAGGTATCCACAGGACTCATTCCCTCACTTCCTCTGGTGTTTACACAACAGACATCTTATCAGCAAGGTCTTCCCGGCCACTTTTTCTACTATTTCAGCTTTTTTTTCCCACTCTTTATTTCTTTACATTATATCTTATTCTTAGCATGTACTCCTCATCACTCTCTAACTTGTTTGCTCATTGTCCTCCCCAATTGGCCAATGAGACTAAAATTAGAATATAGAACTGACTCAGGCACCAGGTTGGCACTCAATATCTATTGAATGAATTAGTGTCTGCATGCCTTATTTCCTCAATACTTCAGCCCACCCTATAACCTGACATATAGAAGGATCTCAATAAATATGGTTTTTTATTTTTGTTTTGATTTGGTTTTAACGGCTGAATAAAGCAGAGCTGTTTTTGTCTTTTCAATTTCACTGTCTTTACCAGGAGTGGTGGTTCATTGCAATGAAGGAATTTTTAGGGAAGAAAATACATGTGGCAGATGCATCTATGCAATCTACCATGAACCTCCCTGGATTATTCTCATTTAATGGCATTTTGGTTATGACATAATTCACATCCATATACTTTCAAACCTCACCAGTTCTGAGTACCTAAAATATTAGACAAGGCTTCTTATGACCAAGTTACCTAAAGAAGTACCAGGAACAAAATACGCTATATAATATCCATATCAAATATCAGGAAGGTCATTTGCATCATCATTAACTTCAGACACAATCTTCTGAAAATCCAAGTGTCATGCTAAGCCCGTTTCTTCTTTTAGATCACATCACCAAATCCTTTTTATTTTCGTTTTTGCTTTTTAGGGCCTCACCCATGGCATATGGGCATATAGTAGTCCCCAGGCTAGGGATCTAGTCATAGCTGCAGCTGCCAGCCATAGCCACAGCCACAGCAACATGGAATCCGGGCTGCATCTGCAACCTACACCGCAGCTCACGGCAATGCCTGGTCCTTAACCCACTGAGTGAGGCCAGGAATTGAACACGAATCCTCGTGGATACTAGTTGGGTTCGTTATTGCTGATCCACAACAGGAACACCTCACATCACCAAATGCTTGACAATTTCACTCGACAGGCATAACCAGCTCATTTCAATGGAAGTTGCCAACATTATTTCCTATTTTTTCTTTCCCCTTCAAGACATCTCTCACTTTATAAACTTTTTTTTTTCTTTTGTCATTTTATGGCCGCACCCGTGGGATGTGGAGGTTCCCAGGCTAGGGGTCTAATCGGAGCTGTAGCCACTGGCCTACACCGCAGCCATAGCAACACAGGATCCGAGCCGCGTCTGCTGTCTACACCCCAGCTCATGGCAATGCCAGATCCTTAACCCACTGAGCAAGGCCAGGGATCGAACCCACAACCTCATGGTTCCTAGTCAGATTCGTTAACCACTGAGCCACGGCAGGAACTCCTCACTTTAAAACTTGTTTGTCTTTTCCCCAAAGTTGCTTTTCTTTCCAAAACACTTATTTTATGGTATATTTCCATGCATCCCCATATTTACATATGAAAGGGAGAAAAATGAAACATTTATATTTTCTTCTTGTTTATATGTGACGTGAACTTGAGAGACATAGGGAGTACAAAGAAAGAGCACCAGGTAATACCACTGTCATATTATCACAGTCGATGGTAATATGAAAATCAGCAAGAGCAACACAAGGCAGAGATACGCTTCTTCCCCTGATATCTTCAGAACTGTTATTTGCATTGATAATTCTCATGGGCTGAGAAAAGCCGCCTCATTTCTTCTTCACCTTTGCTTCTAACCAGGAAACCATGCCGGTGTTATTCATCGAGGCTACCCGCTTTGATCTAAAAGGAAAAATTACTTTGGGAGCCTGTAATTACCATCAAACAAGGAGGAAATTGATTTGGTTGACATTTCTAGAGCCATTTATTAACTCTTTAAAGAGAACATTGTGCAATGAAACATCCAAGTTTCTAATAACATTCATGGGGAATTTCTATTTTTGAGGATCTTGCAGCCCCTCCCAGTAAATAACACGATGAGGTACCCATTCACTCTGGTTTTCACAAAGGAGGGCTCAGACTGCAGAAAAGTGAGGCTATCAGCCAACGAGCATACTCCTACGTACTCGAGCTGGATTCGAACGGAAGTCTTCTGAGCGCGGAGCCCACGTCCCTGACCGTGTCACTTGGAACGCCTTCGCCACAATTATGTGCCACCCGCACAGGGTTCCAATTTGGCCAGCTCTTAAGTTGCTGCAGATTTTGGGTTTGATTCCTACTTACAGTTCTAGTCCTGCATTTCTAAAGCTGTGAATCCCCAAAATAAAATCTGTGTTCTTTGGGCGGTGATGCTATAACACAATGTCAAAGAGTCCACTTAACTGACAACTTTGTAGAGACTTTAAGATGCTTATGCACAGTATGAATCACCAAGTAAAGCAGTTTTCCAAGTTTATTTCCCAAATTTGTTTGCCACAAAACTCTTTAAATGTATATTGAGGGACGTGTGTATGTGTATGTGTACGTGTGTGTGTGTGTGTGTGTGTGTGTGTGTTGTGGAGAAAGGGGAATAGTGATTGAAGAGGATGAAAACTATTTTTTACAATGTCAAGAGACAGTAATGTTCCACAAAATTTTTAAATTGCTGAACCAGAAGATTAAATGTCATATTTATATGTTAATTTAAGACAAATTTTCTGTGGTTTAGGATTTTGTTTACTTCACCTTTCAGCCTCATATATTTCTTTTTTTTTTAAAGTTTTATCAAAGTGTAATTGGTTCACAATGTTGTGATAATTTCTGCTGTACAACAAAGTGATTAAGTTATACACTGAATATGTATCTATTCTTTTTCAGATTCTTTTTCCCATATAGGTTATCACAGAATATTGGTGAGTGTTCCCTACGCTATATAGCAGGCTCAGCCTCATGTATTTTTCATTTGAAAACAGCTTGACCAATTTTAAATGAAGTACTAAGGAGAGTAAATGTTATTATTAGGAGGTAGTTCTGCCATTTTGCAATTAAATTCTTTCTTTACTTTTGCTTGCTTCATTGTCCAGGGCAGTGGTGGGGGGAAGAGTAGGAAGAGACGGACAAAAGTAAGAAAGAAAAAACTAGGTTTAAACATGAGATGTATAAAATCAAGAAATTATACCGAAAGAAGTCAATGATTTCACTCAGGCTTCATGTCTCTGAGGATAACAAGGTGGTAAAATTCTAACACAATTTTCTTGTTTTATTTATGATGCTCTACATTACATTTGATCACTTTCACTTGTTGAAAATACCCATAACTTGGGATTTCCCACTGTGACTCAGCAGGTTATGAACCCGACTAGTATCCATGAGGATGCGGGTTCGATTCCTGGCCTCGCTCAGTTAGTTAAGGATCCGATATTGCCGCGAGCTGTAGTGTAGGTTGCACACGCAGCTCAGATCTGGTGATGCTGTCTGTAGCTGTGGCCTAGGTCGACCCCTAGCCTGGGAATTTCCATAAGCCACGGGTGCGGCCCTAAAAAAGTACTAAAGAAAGAAAGAAAATCAGTGACTCCAGGGATCTCAGAAAACTTTGGTTTGTCTCTGTGAAGGCATTGGTTCAGTACCAGACCTAGCATAGGTCTCAGCTGCAGCTTGGTTTCAACCCTTGGCCCAGGAACTTCCGCATGCTACAGGTGCAGCAGAAAAAGAAGAAAAAAAGTTTGAAAAGAAAATAACAACGGCAGTCTAAATAGCTTTCTGCTGGAAGTCTGGCAGGAAAGGCTGCCTTCTAGCAATCTCATGTCTGGCTTTTGCAGATAGAAGGTCTGAACAGAAGAGACACAGACCTTGCACATTTATTTCTTCTGTCAACAATGCCCAGTCTCTCCCATCAGGAAAATTCAGCTCCATCAACTACAAATACCAAAGAAGGCTCTAAATGCCACGCATGGAAGGAATCTTAAAGACATTAACACTTTTGATTTAGTTTAAAAAACAAACTCACAGTTATAATTAGCCTTCACATTTGACAAGCAGTGTGTAAAAAAGCTGAAAGAAGCTTTTCACTCGGAGAGAGGAACTCAGACATTCCACAGAGAAACTTTAAAATTCAGAGTAAGTACAGGGCAGGGCTTTGCACTTATTTGTATTATGATGAAATACACTGTTATCGCATCTGGAGCAAGGCGCTGCCAACTTGCTGAGGAATTTTACTGACAAATCAAATATGTTTAAGACCGAGTATAACAGGAATCAAGTCCTCCTTGTTTTACTGCTGCTCCTGTGGCGACTTTGGGCTCAGAGAGAATTTAAATTTGAATTTTAGTGAAGAGTGGGTCACAGTATCAACTTGACAGGCTTGTCCGTAGTATTATTAAGAGGCAAAGTCTGAAAATGTTTTTTTTTAATTGGAATCATATTAATAACTATAGAATAGCTTTAAGTGTCCGACACACACACAGTATTCGTCATCTGAAAGTGTTTTTTTTTTAATTGGAGTTTGGTCTTATCTACGAAACAGAAATAGAATCACAGCCATAGAGAGCAGACTTGTATTGCCAAGGGGATTGGGGAGGGATGGATTGAGAGTTTGGGATTAGCATATGAAAAATATTTTATACATATATAGAATATTTATATATATATTTATATATCTGAATCACTTTGCTTTATACCACGAAGCAACACAATGTCGTAAATTAACTATACTTCAGCAAAAATAATTTTTTAAAAAATTGGAGTTTGGAATTGGAAGGTTTACAGTGCAAGGCCCCAGAAGAGGCAGATGTCAGGTCATATGCTGAACAGTGCCCAGAGTGGTGCTCTGTCAGGAAGTTATAGGGGACCAAAATCCTGGTGCTCACTGGTTATCTTCTTCCAGAGGGAGAAATTTTAGGGGGTTCGAGATGAAACCTTCAGAATAACTGCAAGTCATAACAGATGATGTGTCTGCGGCTTTGGCAGTGCCATTTCAGGCATATCTGGAAATCCACTCTGCACTTTCAAGTGCTGTGGAGAGAGTCATTTCCAAGTTCAGTGTAATGGATTACCAGCGGGCACATAGCCTACACCCTGAACCAGCAGGATGAGATACGGTCCAATTGAGCTGACAGAAATTCTCACAGTCTCCGACGCCAGCTTTGTTCAAGGCTCAGTCCTTCCTAAGAAAATCAACGTCACAGAGTTTTGCTTCATTTACTATGGTTAGGCACATGAATAATAGAAAAAGCATGGAGTTTAAGTCAGAACAGAGTTTAAACTCTCTGCCATCTCTAAGCTGCTGGATGATATGATAATGTTACATATATCCCTTGGCCCTTTGTGTGTGTCTGTGTGTGTGTGTGTGTGTGTGTGCGTGCACACGTGCTCTCCAGTGCTGTCTTTCTGTCAGATCTGCCTTCTCCAGCTCCTGGTTTATTTCTCACCATGTCCTTTGGGTGGTTAGGACATACTGTAGGTTATGTTGAACTTTCCAGATATTCTCTGTAGTTGTGGACCTGGAATCTGCATGCCACATGCACCCTCCAGACTGGGTCTCCTCTTGGATTTTACATCTTATGTAATAGGAATGGTTTTCTTGGAGTTCTGGTAGTGGCTCAGTGGTTAACGAATCCGACTAGGAACCATGAGGTTGTGGGTTCGATCCCTGGCCTTGATCAGTGGGTTAAGGATCCGGCGTTGCCGTGAGCCGTGGTGTAGGTTGCAGTCGCAGCTTGGATCCCGCATTGCTGTGGCTGTGGCGAAGGCCGGCGGCTACAGCTCCTGTTAGACCCCTAGCCTGGGAACCTCCATATGCCGCGGTGTGGCCCTAGATAAGGCAAAAAGACAAAAAAAAAAGAATGGTTTTGTTCAGATGGTCACCATTAAAGCTGTATGCTTTACTTACAAATATATATATGTTTGATATAAATATACATATCAAAGGTAATAATGTTATAAACTGAAAAGATTTCAAGGAGGAGTAACTGAAAAACTTACGTAACATGCACTTAGTAGAATGACTAATTCATAAGAAATATTCCCTAAATGTTTGTTCAGCTTTGAAAGCTTGATGTATAGCTTTATTAGGTGAGTAAAAAACTGGCTTGCAGTTACAGATTTCTTATCTGCAATTATTGACAAAAAGATAGAGCACTTAGAGCTGTAGCCCAGTACATTCTCTTCCCTGGAGCACATTGATGAAGTCTCAGAAGGTACAGTTGGAGCGATATTACAAAGTCATGCTGGTTAATAGCTAAAGTGGTTAATAGTTAAAGCCATTTAAATTCAAGTCATTCTAATACTCCTTAATTGGGTAATCTTGTTATTTACTCTCTCGGTGTCTCAGTTGCCTTATCTCTAAAATAGGAATCATATTAATAATTATAGAATAGTTTTAAGTGTCTGACACATACACAGTATACATCAAATCCACGTCAGCTTGTATTAGAATTACTGTTGGTTGTTTTATTAGAATTATTATTCACTGTTCTCTCTGTATGAGTTAAAATAGCTTAGGTTACATTGTGCTAACACTCCCAAAATTTCAGTGGTTAAAACAACAAAGCTTCTGCCAATCACCAGGGTGGGCTGGCCAGGGTTCAGCCCACTGCCATGTTCATCTCAGTGTCTCAAGGATCCAAACCAGCAATGGATCCGTCTTTACATGTGCTTTTGTTGTTCCTGTGGTAGCAGAAGACTCTTCTGGAGTGTCAGGCACTGGCAATTAAATGTTTGCTTATGGAACTCAACCATCATCCACTGGCTGGAGGCAGTCACATGACCCCACTCAAATGCAAGACCTAGCTGTATAGGGGCTTTGGATGTTGGCGAATAGTAGGAGAGTGTACTACATGTTTTAATTGCTTTTTTCAAGAGTTTCTCCTCTTTACACCGATATGAGCAAAAACAGAATGTTTGGGGAGAAAAGGAAACTGGAGGATGAGAATTCTTAAGCAAGGAAGGTAGAAATGTACAAGAGTATTTATTCATTTATTTTCACGTTACCTAAAGAAAGGAAAGCATACCTGCAACTGAGGTCTGGATTCTTATGACCGATTACAAATGTTGAAAGAGACTTTATGAAAGGCAAATAATTACTCAAAAATCTATCTAGTTATCACAGAAAATAGAAAGTCTCTATTAATTCTCATTTTACATGGCACCTAAAATTGTTCCCTTCAAGATTAAGCTGTTCGTCCCGGATTAATCAGATTTGTCTCCATTAACTGAAACTAGTTAGGAAATTAGTTCTTTAATGAACATTGTTATCCTGGTAGCCAGTGATATTTACTTTGCTTCAGGAGAATATGTAATTGATCACTGGAGTCTGACTAATATCACATGACTACAAAGATGATATTGCAAAATGAGAAAACCTAAATATGTAATATCGACATATGAATATTATATATGCATAAAATATTGAAAAGCTGTTACCAAATTCACCTCAGAATTATATATCCAAGGCTGATGACCCTCTGCATGAAAGAGAATGATTTGAAAAACTTCAGCTCAAGCCTCCACAAAAATCTTTTTTTCTCTTAACAGCAGTGAAATGCAAACATTCTTTTTGATTTTTGCCTTTCTTCCTAGCTCAGTCTTCCAAACCACTTGCAAAACTGACGTTTAAAAAAAAAAAATCTTAAGCAGCCTCTGTTCAGAATCATTAAATCCCCTCCTTTCCCTTCCCCATTGACTCATGATTATTGATACATGTTTAAAAGCTTAGATTGTGGGGTTTATCACTTTGCCCACGCTTCTTTTCAGCACTGAAGTCATTAAGCAGAAGGTGGCAGTTGTCCCCTGCTGACAGATAGAACATACTCCTTTTTCTTGTTCAGTAATCACAACACGGCAGGCTATTCAAGAAATCGCTTTGGAGGATATGATTTTTGAAAATAACTTTTATACATACTTTTTAAATCACATGTAAAGGGAGTCGTGTCCTACTGAATAAAAGCCGGCTGTCCTCCATCAAAATCTAAAGCCTCGGAGTTCCCGTTGTGGCTCAGTGGTTAACGAATCCGACTAAGAACCATGAAGTTGCGGGTTCGATCCCTGGCCTTGCTCAGTGGGTTAAAGATCCGGCATTGCCCTGAGATGTGGTGTAGGTTGCAGACGCGGCTCGGATCCCGCGTTGCTGTGGCTGTGCTGAAGGCCGGCGGCTACAGCTCCTGTTAGACCCCTAGCCTGGGAACCTCCATATGCCGCGGGTGTGGCCCTACATAAGGGAACAAGACCAAAAAAAAAAAAAAAAATCTAAAGCCTCTTTTCCTGTCAAGTAAGAAGGACACCTGAGACGGCAATCGGGGTCCACCACAGTCATGGCTTTAATGACAGCCCTGCTCCTCCTGACCCACCTCCTGGATCTGCCAGGTCACTAGATCTTCAGTTCGAGAGTCCATTTACTGCTTGAAATTAGATGTAAAATTTTATGTTTACTTGCATCCTTTTTTCCTGCAGAGAGGGCTCACAGTTCTCATCAGTGATTCGAAATGGATTTAGAACCCTCCAAGTTTTTAAGAGCCATTGGTTTTGCTAGATTTCCATTACAGAGCATGCAGGCACCTGGAGTTCAGACTATGTCAATGTGGTCAGCGGAAGGACAGTTCCAGGTACGAGAGGAGATCCCGTCTAGCGGGTGCGTGTAGCATGCAGGTTCCAGGTCCACAACTACAGAGAATATCTGGAAAGATCAACGTAACCTACAGGATGTCCTAAACAGCCAAAGGACATGGTGAGAAACAAACCAGGAGCTGGAGAAGGCAGATCTGGCAGAAAGACAGCACTGGAGAGTCTTCTCACCCATGATAGCAGAGCCCGGGCACTGGACACCAAGCCTCATGAAGTCATGACAAGGATACCAGCACACAGTACTAGTCAGACAAGGATGGTGGACTTTACCAAAAGAAACAAAAAGGCTTGGACGTAGAAATTAAAATGAAGTTCCAGTCATCAGAACTAAAATACAGGATGCGGGAGTTCCTGTCATGGCTCAGTGGTTAACGAGTCCGACTAGGAACCATGAGGTTGTGGGTTCGATCCCTGGCCTTGCTCTGTGGGTGAAGGAGCCGGTGTTGCCGTGAGCTGTGGTGTAGGTTGCATATGCGGCTCGGATCCCGCGTTGCTGTGGCTGTGGCGAAGGCCGGCAGCTACAGCACCTGTTAGACCCCTAGCCTGGGAACCTCCATATGCTGCGGGTGTGACGCTAGATAAAGGCAAAAAAAAAGGAAGTACAAAAGTGAAAAAGAGATCTGATTCGACCCGTAGCCTGGGAACCTCCGTAGAAGTGAAAAAGAGATCTGATTCAACCCGTAGCCTGGGAACCACCTTGTGCCGCAAATACAGCCCTAGAAAAGGCAAAAAGACCAAAAAAAAAGTGAAAAAGAAATGATTCTTATATACAATGTGCTCAAAACCCTTTAGGACAAAGACACTTATAGCAAAAGATTACAATCGACAATTTATACTAGAAGTGCTCAAGATGGGAGGGAGTTGAGGAAAAGGAGGCCCTCAGCCTTCCTGGATCCCAGGTGCAAACCCTCATAAGAGTGATGGTGTGTGCCTGGCCCACCAGCATCTCTCCCTGGGCTGGTGCTATGCCTGCTGATGGACAGCGAGCCTCCTGGGCTGTGAGAAAAGGCCTGCAGTGGGAGACCAGGTATTTGCTGATGAAGCCCAATGTCTTTGTTAGTCCAAGCTGCTGTAAGAGGACACCATCGACTGAGTGGCTTCTAAACAACAGACCTTCCTTCCTCACGGTTCTGGAGGCTGGGAAGTCCAAGACCAAGGTGCTAACAGAGTCAGCATGTGGTGAGGGCTTGTTTCTGCTGCACCGCAGTGGGAACTCCCAAGGTTGTGAGACACTTAAACACTAGTAGGGAAGTCAGAAAACTTGCATTTTTTTTATTCCAGCCTTTCCACTTACTCTCTAAGTAACTCTAGGCAAGTTATCTAACAGATTGGAATGCCACTTTCCTCATCTGCCATCTGGGGTTGATAATGATCACTCTGCCTCCTTCCAGAATGGATGAGAAGAATAAATCAACTGTAAGTATTGAAATTTATAAAGTGCTTCTACAAATGTAAAGATTATTATCACCCCATAGTTCCCATGGCTATAATGAATCACCAAAAAAAAAAAAGGAGAGAGAGAGAGAAAAGTGCTAACTATATTGTCCAGCAAATATTGAAGTGGAAGTAATTCTATTTCTGGGTGAAACAAAAAATCTGCCCCCTGTTACCTGTTGAACGTTCTCCGTTTGTGAAATTCTGCCTGTTTAGGTCAAATTTTTCTTAGCACCCACAGTTGATTTACCTCTAAGTGTCTGTGTAACTCCAGGAATTGTCACCTTGTACTTTTTTCATCTGCCACATGCTTCTTCATAGACAAAATTTGCCAAGTCCTATTTCCAGCTTTGGGTACAAAAGGTTTACGTTAGTTGCCTATTGGTTATAAATTGCCTTCCTTAAACTTCACAGCTTATAACAACATTTATTATCTCACGTGCTTTCCTAGAGTTGGGAACCTTGAAGCAGCTTATCAGTCTTTGTGGTTCTGACTTTGGGTTCTCTCCATGAGGCTACGTTAAGATTTGGCCATAGCCACATTCACCCTTCTCAGGGGGCTCATTACATAGTTACTGGCTGGAGCTCTGAGTCCCTCTCTGCTGACATCTCTCCATAGAGATGACTGAGAGCCATCACATATGGCAGCTAGCATCCCTCAGAGTGACAATCCAAAAGAGAGATCAAGGAAGACATCCAATGCCTTTTATGACCTATCTTTGGAAATCACATACCAACATTCCCACCACATTCGAATGGCCATACAGAGTGATCCTGAGGCAGCAAGACAGAACTCTACAGGTGTGCATACCAAGTGGGGATTACTAGGGACCACCACAAGGACTACATGGAAACAAAAGTTTTGTAAAGAAAACAAACAGGGAGTTCCCGTGGTGGCGCAGCAGAAACGAATCCAACTAGTGCCCATGAGAACGAGGGTTCGATCCCTGGCTTCGCTCAGTGGGTTAAGGACCTGGCATTGCTGTGAGCTGTGGTGTGGGTCACAGATGTGGCTCGGATCCTGTGTAGCTATGGCTGTGGCCACCAGCTGTAGCTCCAATGCAACCCCTAGCCTGGGAACTTCCATATGTCCAGGTGCAGCCCTAAAAAGAAAGAAAGAAAGAAAGAAAGAAAGAAAGAAAGAAAGAAGGAAGGAAGGAAGGAAGGAAGGAAGGAAGGAAGGAAGGAAGGAAAGAAAGAAAGAAAGAGAGAGAAAGAGGGAAGGAGGGAAGGAGGGAAGGAGGGAAGGAGGGAAGGAGGGAAAGAGGGAAGGAGGGAAGGAAGGAAGGAAGAAAAGAAAGGAAGACACAACATACCCAAAAAACATAGAACCCAAAAGGCCTTCTCTTTCAGTCCATTCTGACACTTTACATTTGACTACTATGCTGAAGTACCATGCTCGATCCAGAATATAAGCAAACTAAGAACACTGGGACTTGGACAATTCCCAAAAGACTTTAGATCATTAATTCTCCACTTTCTTGTTCTTGCTCCTCGTTTCTTTGTTCAGAGATCCCAGACTATCTCAGTGACAGTCTTGGACAGAAAACCACTGGCTCCATGCCCAGACCCAGAGAAATCTCTAGTTTGTCATTCCTAATCAGCGAGCACTCCAGGAAGGTGTAGGGGAAATAGAGAAAAAGGGGTCATTGAAGGACAGGGAATACGTGTTATCGGCACACCTCGTGACACCGAGTTCCGTGTATGATGCTGAAGTAGGCATCTTCTCCTAGTACTTTTAAATATTTCCCAGAGTCTACTAGTTTCCCTAGAATTTTAGTGGTTTCCGCATGCCCCAGAAAAGATGCTCAGTGCCACATTTGTACTAATACTATTCAAGGAATTAATAACAGTGGCAAGGACAGTCTTCTTGATGTAATTATGAACTATATTTAAATACACAATCTCATCAAGAAGTTATCATTTCGCTGATCTTCTCTGTACATTCACTCCCTGCTTCTTCCATCCTCTCACTTACTTCTTTTTGAATTGAGAACGGAGACTTAGAAATCCTATTTTCCTGATAGTACAAATAGGAAACCAGGGCACAGAGAGATGATGGAAAAATACCCGTAATTTTTTACCTTTTTGACAATTTTCAGAGTGGTTCCCTACCTCGTTGCCCCACAAATTCCCTTTCCTAGACTAAATGACCCAACGTGTATCTCATTTCAATCTGGAGTCAGACCTGGGGGAGGTAGAGGATGTGGAGAAACTGTATTAGAAGAAGGCTCAGACTTGAGTCAGCACGTGTCTCTCTGTTCTCTAGAAACAGAAGCTTAAGAGGCAAAACGTGTTCTTTCCAGTAACTCAAGTAGATTCTGCAGGTTGTCTCCCCTCCTTAGTTTTTCCTGTGTCCCTTGTTAGTTTTCCTCCCACCTTTAACCTTCCAAATTTGATGTTTGTCATGGTCTGTCCTGGGCTCTGAGATCTTCCTTTTATAATTTCCTTCCTAAGTGATTTCACACTTTCCTGGGGTTCCAAGTTCTGTCTACACCCCAGCCAATGCCCAACTTTGCATTTCCAGGCTAACCACCTCTCGGAGTTTCAGTCCCATAAATGCAACCACCAACTGGTATCACCATTTGCATGTCCTACAATTCTCTCCAACTTGAGTCTAAAACCCTTGCTTTTTTTTTCAGTTTTTAATTTGTACTTTATTGAAGTATGGTTGGTTTACAGTGTGGTGTGGATTTCTGCTGTCCAGTAAAGTGTATGTATATCACTTATAGATAGATACACATTCTTTTTATATACTTTTCCTTTAGGGTTTATCACGGGAAGTTAAATATAGTTCTCTGTGGGATACAGTGGGACCTTGTGGTTATCTGTTCTATATATAGCAGTTTGCCTGTCCAAATCCCACACCCCCAGTCCTTCCTTTCCTGATCCTCTTCTCCCTCTTGGCAACCACAAGTCTGTTCTCTACGTCTCTGAGTCCATAAAACTCATTCTGGGTGCTGTGCCCTCCTCCCAACATTTGCTTATTTCTCAGACTTCACATCCAGCTGCATAAACCAAAAAATCCGGAAGTCATCCTTGAGTGGTTTTTTTTTTCCCCTTACACCCCCTCTCTCCAATATGTCACACAAATCTGGTCGTTTCTGCCCCTGAAATAGATGGTAACTCTCTTGCCCTCCATTCCACTGCTCATGGTCCCAGTCCAAGTGCCACCATTTCTCAGCTGGCTTCCTACGGTAGCCTCCTCATTGCCCTTGAATGACTCTTTCTGTGCTTATAAATCATATCCTCACACAGCAGTCAGATGAAGATTTCAGTTGCCTTCATCCAGTGATCTTCCTTGCACATCAAAACAGGTCTCCATGTCTGGAATCCGCTTCCACCCTTGGGAGAGTGTTCACTGGTTATTAAGCACTTACTGTATGCAGGCACTGAGCCAGACCCTTGCATGGTGCCTCTCCAGGATGGCGCTGCTGATCCAGTTACAAAGTGTGTTTTTAGGAGAGTATACCCTCACCTCTTCTTTCCCTTTTCCTTCTTTAGAGCCTGAAAACCCCCCACCTGGGTGGCTCGCAACCATCCATTTCCTCGACCCAGTGTTCTGCTGATCATCCACAGGGCAAAAGAATCTGAAAGAGAATGGATGTGTGCACATGTATAACCAGATCACTTTGCTGTTTAGCAGAAAGCACCACAACCTTGTAACTCAACTCTACTTCAATAACACTTTAAAAGGGGGAAAAATCATCATTTTTTTTTTTCCTGAGAGGTTTCCTTCCTGAGACCAGATCTTGTTGACTCTGGGGGATTTTTGTGAGCTTGATCTCACGTAACACAAACTTCCTCTCCTCTAAAGGGAAACAGAGAGCCTGCATGTGAATTCGGTGAGGTCGAGAAACAATCACGCTGGTATTAGGGCTCATGCTTGGCATTTGTGAAGCAAGTTATGGGGCTTCTTGAGGGGATAAGGAAGCCTCCCACACTGGAGGCTGTGCGATGTCCTGAGTGGGAAGAACAGAAATTTTGGGTTAAACTCCCCGTGCTGGCGTCTGCTAGCTGTTTGACCTTAGGCCACTGACTCTGTCTTTTCATACTTTAATTCCCCCACCCCTGAAATGACAATGTTAATAATATTATCCACCTTGCTGAGTTGTTTTTAGGCCTAAGGAGTTAATATACATTTTGGCCTGACACACACTGGGTCCTCAATAAATATCACTATTATTTTAAGGTCAGGAGCCATAACAAATGCACATGTCATCTGAATTGTGTATGCTTGTGGGATAATTGAGGATTCATTATCCTATGAAACGCTCCATACTGGCCACATTAAATGCTGTTTTTAAAGTATTTTGTATGTGCTAATGTGTTCTTTCTGTTTTTTAACAGACGAGACAAGGATTTTTTTTTGTCTTTTTGCCTTTATGTAAAGCCGCACCCGTGGCATGTGGAGGTTTCCAGGCTAGGGGTCTAACAGGAGCTGTAGCTGCCGGCCTTCGCCACAGCCACAGCAACGCGGGACCCGAGCCGCGTCTGCAACCTACACCACAGCTCGCGGCAACGCCGGATCATTAACCCACTAAGCAAGGCCAGGGATCGAACCCGCAACCTCATGGTTCTTAGTCGGATTCGTTAAACCACTGAGCCACAAAGTGAACTCCGAGACAAGGATTTTTAATCCTACTTCTTGTTTAGCCTTTGGGATGCAAGTAGTCTTTGGAGGCCTGCAAACAGCTCATCCTCGAAGCTAAGCAAGAATTGAGGGAAAAGGCAGTAACTGCCTTCCTTCTGGCTCAGTCAGGGAAGCCTGTGCTGGAACAAACAGAAAGAAAGCCCAAAGGGGTTAGAAGCCTGGGTTATTAGGCCAGCCCAGAATCACGCCAGAAGAGTCAAAAGAAGGACAAGCTATACACTGTACAGCCACAGTCTGTCCCAAAATCTGATTTCCAGTCAAATTTCTTCTTCTCCTTCTTCTCCTTCTTTCCTTTCTTCTTCTTCTCCTCCTCCTCCTCCTCCTTCTTCTTCTCCCTCTCCCTCTCCCTCTCCCTCTCCTTCTCCTTCTTTTTTTTTTTTTTTTTTTGCTTTTTAGGGCCGAACCTATGGCATATGGAAGTTTCCAGCCTAGGAGTCGTATCAGAGCTCCAGCCTCCAGCCTATACCACAGCCACAGCAACTCAGGATCCAAGCTACGTCTGCGACCTACACCACAACTCCTTAACCCACTGATTGAGGCCAGGAATCGAACACACTATCTCATGGATACTATCAGGCTCGTTAACCGCTAAGCCACAACGACAACTCCTACAGTCAGGTTTC
This sequence comes from Catagonus wagneri, assembly GCA_004024745.2. Classification (NCBI taxonomy): domain Eukaryota; kingdom Metazoa; phylum Chordata; class Mammalia; order Artiodactyla; family Tayassuidae; genus Catagonus; species Catagonus wagneri. Next base: position 6,167,102 of record PVHT021183585.1, read on the forward strand.
TTGAATGAATAGGAGAGAATAAAATGGAAATCAGGAGAGTTTAGATTAGATATTTGTTTACTAAAAATATTTTTCAAAAAAAATCTTTTTTTTTTTTTTTGGTCTTTTTGTTTTTTTAAGGCTGCATCTGGGGCATATGGAAGTTCCCAGGCTAGGGTTCTAATCAGAGCTGTAGCCTCCAGCCAACGCCACAGCCACAGTAACGCCAGATCCGAGCTGTGTCTGTGACCTACACCACAGCTCACGGCAACACCGGATCCTTAACCCACTGAGCGAGGCCAGAGATCGAACCCGCAACCTCATGGCTCCTAGTCGGATTAGTTTCTGCTGTGCCATGATGGGAACTCCTGGCTTATCTTTTTTTAAAGACAGATTGGTCCCAGAGTTCCTGCTGTGGCTCTGTTAGTTCAAAACCCTGTGTGCCTGATGCACAGTGAGGCCAAACAAACTGAAATGTTGGAGTTTCGGGCAGAGAAAATTTTATCGCAGGGCCATGCAATGAAACAGGTGGCTCATGCTCCCAAAATATCTTGAACTCCCCAAACCAAAATGGTAACGCCTTTTTAAAGGCAAATTTAGGGAGGAGTGGGGTTGGTTGTTGCAAACATCTTGTTACAGAAATGGTTTGTTCTTGTAGCTGTCCACAGAGACCAGGTCACAAAGTTCCCATAAACCTCCAACAAGATACATGTTATACTTCAGAGAGGAGATAAAGCAGAGGATATGGAAGAAGGGCTTGCCCCGGGAAGGCCCCAAAGTGTCCTGCTCCATTATAGCTCAGCCAGTTAAGAATCGGACATTGTCTCGGTGAGGATGTGGGTTCGATCCCTGGCCTTGCTCAGTGGGTTAAGGATCCAGCATTGTCATAAGCTATAGCATAGGCTGCAGATGCACCTTGGATGTTGTGTCGCTGTGGTTGTGGGATAGGCCTCAACTGCAGCTCTGACTCAACCCCTAGACCTGGAACTTCCATATGCTGCAGCTGCAACTATAAAAAGAACACAAACAACAACAACAACAAAAGACAGAGTTGCCCAGAATGTGCAATATGTTTTGGGGGGCCCTACGGAACCGGAGGGGTCCACAAAAATTGCTTGATTTGGCCACTTCAAGGCTGTAGAGATAGGGCTTCCCACTCCTGCAGTGTTACCCTGGTTTTTTCAGGCAATTGGGTCTAGAATCCAAAACATAGGGTTGGATGAAAGCATTTTTTTCTTGATTCATGTATCTAAATTCTAAGGTTTTTTTTCTCTACCCAAATGACAGGCCACACTAAGTATTTTCTAAAGCAATGGATCAGGAATAAGCTCTTTTCTCCTTGCCTTCCAGCAACACTTTTGCTCCATAAATTTCTTTCAAGTAAGAGCACTTTGAGCCCATCTTCACTAGAGAGCCGTGTGAGATGATCACGCAGTGGGAGAGCACTGGACCCTGCCTGCAGGCTACAGTTCTATTGGAAAATTCATGCAAGCAGTCAACTTGTTTGCTTGAACTGGAGACACCAGAGCAGAAATTCAGCCAGAGCCTTGAAGAGTTCCCTTCTTTACAGTTAATTTGGATGTTTTCGTGGTAGACGGCACGACAGCACAAGCATCAGTTTCCTGGGCAAGGGATGGCATGCATTATAGATGCAGAGAAATATTTAGCATGTATTATTAAAACTTAGCTTGGGGTACATATCGCATAAGTATTCAAATGTTTTGCAAACTGGTGACCTCATAGGCAGACTCTGGTCCTTGAAAAATTGGTCTCGGCTGTTTTAAAATTGGCTTTGACCCCAGTTCCAGGACACTGGAGATCTAGTGTCTCACAGACTTCTCCATTTCTTATTGTGCTATACCCTCTTAGCTTCACCTACTGGCATTGCTTTTCTGATTCCTAAATTCATGTTTGTGAAATCTTAGAAATGGTTTACTTTTGTCCTTAGCATTTCCTTAGCCAGAAGAAATTTTACTTGGGATGCCTGATATGGTTATACCAAGAACCTTTTTTTTTTCAATGTTTATAGTATCTTTACTCATAGTTGCCAAAACTTGGAATCAACCAAGATATCCTTCAGTAGGTGAACAGGTACATAAACGATTGTACATCCATGCAATGGAACATTATTTGGTGCTCTAAAGAAATGATATTTCAAGTCATGAAGAGACATTCGAAAACGGAAATGCATATCACTAAGCAAGGGAAGCCAATCTGAAAAGGCTACGTATTGTATGATTCCAATTCTATAGCATTCTGGGAAAAAAAGAAAACTATGGAGACTATTACAAGATCAGTACTTTCCAGGGGTGAGACAGCAGGGAGAGAGAAATTGGCACACACACAAAGATCTGTTTTTTTTCTTTAACTTTTTTTTCCATTATAGATGGTTCCCTGATTTCTATCAATTTTCTAACTGCACAGTGTGGTGACCCGGTTACACATACATATATAGATTTGTCACAAGTGATTAGACATAGTTCCCAGTGCTATACAGCAGGATCTCTTTGCTTTTCCATCCCAAAGGCAATAGTCTACAACTGTTAATCCCAGACTCCCCTACCATCCCACTCCTTCCCCCACCCCCTTGGCAACCACAAGTCTGTTCTCCAAGTCTATGAGTTTCTTTTCTGTAGAACGTTCATTTGTGCAGTATATTAGATTCCAGATCTAAGTGATATCATATAGTATTTGTCTTTCTCCTTCTGACTTACTTCACTCAGTGTGAGGGTCTCTAATTCCATCCATGTTGCTGCAAATGGCATTATTTTATTCGTTTTTTATGGCTGAGTAGTATTCCATCGTGTGTATATACCACATCTTCCAAATCCAATTGTCTATCGATGGACATTTGGGTTGTTTCCATGTCTTGGCTATTGTGAATAGTGCTGCAATGAGCATACATGTGCAAGTGTCTTTTTCAAGGACATTTTTGTCCAGACATATGCTCAAGAGTGGGATTGCTGGGTCATATGGTAGTTCTATGTACAGTTTTCTAATGTGCCTCCATACTGTTTTCCATAGTGTTTGTACCTGCTTACATTCCCAGCAACAGTGCTGGTTGTATCAGCTTGCATTCCTACCAACATTCTCCACACCCCTCCAGCATTTGTTGTTTGTGGACTTAATGATGGCCATTCTGACTGGTGTGAGGTTGTATCTTGTGGTAGTTTTGATTTGAATTTCTCTAATCATCAGTGATGTTGAGCATTTCTTCATGTGCTTGTTGGTCATCTGTATATCTTCTTTGGAGAAATGTCTATTCAGGTCTTTTGCCCATTTTTCAATTGGGTTGGTGGCTTTTTTGCTGTTGTGTTGTATAAGTTGTTTGTATATTTTAGTGATTAAGCCCTTGTCAGTTGCATCATTTGACACTATTTTATCCCAGTCTGTAAGTTGTCTTTTAGTTTTCTTTTTGGTTTCCTTTGCTGTGCAAAAGCTTGTCAGCTTGATTAGGTCCATTGGTTTATCTTTGATTTTATTTCTGTTGCTTTGGGAGACTGACCTGAGAAAACATTTGTAAGGTTGATGTCAGAGAATGTTTTGCCAATGTTTTCTTCCAGGAGTTTAATGGTGTCGTCTCTTATATTTAAGTCTTTAAGGCATTTTGAGTTTATTTTTGTTCATAGTGTGAGAGTAACGCACAAAGATCTTTAAGGTAATGAAACTACAGTAGAACACTGTAGTGGTGGGTACAGGCCATAAATTTGTCCAAACCCATAGAATGTACTCTTGTTCACCACAAGTAAACCCTAAGGTAAGTTATAGACTTTTGATGATTATGATGTATCAATGTAGGTTCACTCATTGTAACAAATGTACCACTCTGGTGGGGAGATGTTGATGATGGGGGAGCAGGTGGTATTTGGGTTCTCTTTGTACCTTCCTCCCAATTTTGCTGTGAATCTAAAACTGCCCTTAAAAAACACCTGAAACTAACACGACACTGTAAATCAACTGTACTTCCATTAAAAAATAGTTGAATACTCTAAAACATTTTTACTCATTCGAGAATTACATCTTCTACAAATATATGTGTTTTTAAAAAGATATCAATAGGAGTCTCCACTATGGAGCACTGTGTTAAGGATCCGGCATTGCTGCAGGTGTGTCATAGGTTGCAGCTGCAGCTTGGATTTGATCCCAGGCCTAGGAATTTCCATATGCTGTGGGTGCATCAACAACTATAACAAAAAGGCATCAATAACCTTTTCAAATATATATGGCAGAGTTCCCACTGTGGCTCAGTGGTAACAAACCCAACTAGTATCTATGGGAATGCAGGTTCAATTCCTGGCCTCACTCAGTGGGTTAACCATCCGGACGTGCTGTGAGCTATGGTGTATGGTGTAGGCCAGCAGCTACAGCTCTGATTTGACCCCTAGTCTGGGAGCTTCTATATGCCACAGATGCGGCCCTAAAAAGGCAAAAAAAAAATATATATATATATATATATATATATATATATATATTTGGTTCCAGAAGCACTCAGGCCAGGAGTCTGTGAAGGCTGTAAGATGAGTGAAGCAGGCTGCATCTAAGAGGGCAGCCAGATGTCTTGCTCTGTCTTTCCCAAAGAAGGTCTGTTGTATTGCTGCCCAGCCTTTGTTTACTGCTCCACAGAAGGAAATCAGTTAAGTTCAGCAACACAGGGAGAGAAAGCAAAGGCAGTGGGGCTGGAGACAGGGAAGGCACAAAAGGAGACTGGGCGTGAGTAGGCAGCAAGTGCAATACAAGAATGATTTGTTCCCCCAGGGAGAAGCAAAAAAAAAAAAAAAAATCCTTTGATAATAATGAACTGAGTTTTATTGAGGAACATCTAGGGGTGTGAGGAGATGGCGCGTGTGGGCTGTAACCGAGGTAACAAGTGGGCAGTAGTTCAGCGGACTGGAAATTTCCCTGAGACTTAGAAAGGGCTCATCTGCTCACTTGAGTCTCGTCCACCTGATGCTGTGATTGTGAGCTCAGCCTTGGGTCAGGGAGGGGAGGGTTGGCTGGTAGTTGAAGAAGCTAGGCTAATTCATCATTGGTTCATCAGGAAAGGGGAAATGAAGAGAGATAAGAAAGAAAATATGAGAAAAGTAAAGTAAGACATGGTAAAAAAAAAATTACATCTATTTTTAGACACACACAAATTTCCTACGAATCTTCATGACAGTGACAAATATTCTGTGGGGTTTTTTTTGTTTTTTTAAACTTCCACACACCCACGGCATGCGGAAGTTCCCAGGCTACGGGTCAAATCAGAGCTACAGCTGCCAGCCTACGCCACAGCCACAGCAACTCAGGATCTGAAACATGTCTGTGGCCTACACCACAGCTCACAGCAACGCCAGATCCTTAACCCACTGAGCGAGACCAGGGATCAAATCTGCATCCTCATGATTCCTAATCAGGTTCGTTAACCACTGAAACACAATAGGAACTCCCAGTTCTGAAGCTTGTTTGAGACAGTAAATTTTCAGTCCTTTGTAACTCTAGCTTGTGCCCAAGCAGGGAACCCCAGCTTCTCTGGGCCTGATACCTCAACCACCCTTATCATTGGTTGATGGAAATTTAAAAGAAAAGTCCTTTTACTAAAGATGCCCAGTAAAAAAATGATTTCTGCTTGAAGAAAAAAAAAAATTAGCTAAGTATATCAGATCAGCACAGCACGTGAAGCTAACAGATTTGTAACACCCTGAATAAAAAGTTACCAACTTATCATTTATTCAACGAGAAATTTCTATGAAAAAAAATTAAGGTTCAATATAACAAAATATATTCCTAACATTTCGTTGATTGACATAGGGAAGCTTGTTGCATTAGCAATATATTAAAATTAGCCCATTCCTCAGATTTGCTTGTCTTCTAGAGAGCCACAATTGAACTGTGTATCTACAAATCACTCTACAATGTCCTATTTATTTTAACTTTATAATGAGTTAATTTTTTTAGGCCATGCCCATAGCACATGCAAGTTCCAGGCCAGGGATGGAAGCCACACCACAGCAGCTACCCGAGCTGCTGCAGTGACAATGCCAGATCCTTAACCCACTCCACCATCCAGGAACTCTTGTAATGAGCTGTTTTAAAGCTAGAACTTTAACATATGACAGGGACTCTTCCAAATTATCTCCCAAAGATTAATTTGTTAATACTAATTAAGGCCGATATTTGAAAGATACAATTTCTTGCCAATCTGCTGGCCTCATGCTATACAATTTCATGCTGATGTATTGACTCTTATGTCTGAGTAGAGCTACAGATGCTAGTAAATGTGGTTGCTGAAGTACAGGAAATGTTCTAGCGACATTCTTGGAAACATTTTTTAAACATATATTTCGAGAAGGGTCAGGAAGATCTTGAAAAGTGGGTCATTTGGAATTGATGGCATCGATATTTATTCTCTCTCTCCTCACCAAAAACAGTGGCTTAAATGTTATTCTTTTCCAGGCAACAGATGCTGAGCTTTACTAATAGGACATTTGGTAAATTTTAGTTCCTTGTCTTATTTCATCACTCATTTTAAAACCCACATTCTCTCTTAAGAGTCCTCATTACAAAGCAAATTTGAACCTATTTTTCTTAACTTTACACTCATGATGAAAAATTGAAAGAATTATTTCTCCTAATGTTTATTTCACTCCTATTTCAAGTAAGAAACTGGTCTTTAAGTCTATCGACTGCTTGTTGAAAAACCACGGTAAATTAGGTCCTGCTAATTAATCCTATTAATTAGCGTGGAATGGGAGTGGAAAACTAACTCCCTCGTTTCTCAACAGCCTATATTTCAGCATCAATTAGCTATTAATTACTTTTGTCGTCTATTCACAACTTACCGTATCCCAGCAATGATGTATTTGATAATCAGTTTCAAAATAAACCATGGAATCAAAATTTCTCTTTTCATCCTAAAATTGCATGTCTTTCAACCAATCTCCAGCAGGAGAGAAAATTATAAATAAAATGGGGTGGAGCAGAGCGTCACCTAATCCTTCTGTTTAAGACATGACCTTTAGCTACATACAGACCATTGATAGACACCTATGGATTTCGTACAATTATGGATTGCATGTTTGTGTTCCATCCAAATTTATTTGTTAAATCCTAATGCCCAGTGTGATGGTATTAGGAGATGGGTCTTTGGAAAGTTAGTATGTCATGAGGGTGGACCTGCATGAAAGGGATTAGTGTTCTTCTAAAAGAGACTTTAGTGGGCTCTCTTGCCACTTCTGCCACAGGAGGACACAGCAGTTAGAAGATGTCTGTGAACAAATGAGGTTCTCCCCAGATACAGTATCTCCTCATGCCTCCATAACTGTGAGGAATAATTTTCTATTGCTCATAAGACACCTAGTCTACGGTGATCTGCATAATAGCCCAAGTGGACCAAAACATATTTGTTTTAGCATTTGAAAGAAGTCTATTAAAGATGAAGAATTAGACAGTTCTACTGGGTGGCACAGCCTAGCTAGTTTGAGGCTGCAAGACTATATCTTCAAAAATGAAATAAGTACCTTACACCCCAAGCGAAACTTGTTTATCTTGTGCTGTGAAAAACATTGTGATTCTTTTCCACACTGTCATATTCCTCCAACTTCAAAGATGTGTTGTAATCCTTCCCATTAGTTAACTTTCAGGTTATGATTCCTATCATAAGGAAGGACTAAGAACAAAGATGTCTTTTTTTTTTTCAGTAAACAGCAAAATCCTGCTGGAGATAACTAAAATCCTGTTAAGTTTTTTTTTTTTAATCACCTTAAAAGAGTAAAAAAATTAACAAGGTGGAAAAACACTGTCAAGCTGAAACCTAAGTGAAAGTGGAAGCCAGAAAAATAAATGAAACACTGAAGCTTATTCTGCCTTGAGGAGCATTTGCTGAACACAGGTAATCTGGACTCAGGATATGAGGCTGTCAGAAGTTAGGGCCCAGAGTTCACTCACGGTGATAAGTTTACAATAAGCCCCTCCCTTCATTAAGCTGGATGCCATGAGGTTCATCTCAGGGTAAAAACTAATCATAAATGAATCCCCTACCCACCCCCATTCACATCCCTCAGGAGACTGTAGGCAAGGTTGCTGCCATGACACTGTATAAGTAGTGGAAAAAGATAAGAGGGCAGAGAAAGTCCCTGAGAAGCTGTGGTCACCAGAGCCTTATTCTGGGATAAATCTGCAGTTCAGATTACGTTGTTTGGGGAGCCAGTCAGTTGCAAGCCATACATTTGTTTGGTGGCATGACCAAATTAGTACTGCCCACAGGACCTGCAGAAGGAAATGCAGATTGTCTCTTCAGGAAGGCACCTTAATTTTAGGCTTAAAAGAATCATTAAAAAAAAAAAAATCAGGAAGTACTGAGTAGTCCACAGTAAAAAATAATAAAATAAAATTATACAAGAAAATAAGGCACCGGGAAGATAACCAGCAGAAAAATAAAGTTGTAAAACTGATCAAAAAATACTTGAGATATTCAGATTATCATATCCAGAAATAAAACAAATATGCTTACTTCACTTGAAAATCTTAAAGACAAGTTGAAAATAGTTGCAAACAAAGGAAACTTTAAAAATAAACCTAGTGGAGTTCCCAATGTGACACAGCAGGTTAAGGATCCTGTGTTGCTGCAGCTGTGGCTTAGGCTGCAGCTGTGGCTCAGATACAGTCCCTGGCCTGGGAAATTCCATATGCCATGGGGACAGCCAAAATAAATAAATAAGCTTAGACAATCTGAAGAAGAAACACTATAAAATAAACAAACATAAATAACAAACAAACATAATGACTTAGTTGAGGGGTGAACAGAAAACCAGGTACATCTGAAAAGGATTTAGCGAATTGGAAAATAGCTCGGAAAATTAACCAGAATGCAGCATAGAAATCCAAAAAGATGGAAAATACTGTGAAAAGTTAAGAGATGGATGGTAGAAGAGCTTACATACTTTTAATCGGAATCCCAGAAGGGGACAAATTCAGAAAAGTAATGAGGACAAAGGTTACAATTTGAGGTGATAAAGGTAATAATTAAGATAATAGCTGACAATTTTCCAGAGCTCAGTACAACAGATTTAATAAATAAAACCACATTTAGAAATGTCATCATGAAACTGCAAAACACCAAAGAAAATGCAACTCTGTTAAAGCAGACACAGGAAAAAAAGCCAGATTATCAGAAGAATGATACAGAGCTACTCAGCTTTTTTTTCATGTTTCATTTCACTCTTTTTTTAACACGGAAACCTGAAAGTTTTAACTACGTATGTGACTCACTTGATATTTCTTTTGGACAGTACTGCCTCAAACCAATACGTCACTCATACCTCTAAAAATAGATTCATAAGATCCCAGAAACATTTTAGAGTTGCACCAAGCAAGCTTGTAGCAGGCATGATCACCAACAAATTCCTTAACTTTCTGTATCTTAGTTTCCATGTCCGTCAAGATGTAACAGGTAGAGATATTTTCCCCACTGGAATTTGTTATAGAGGTCAAATCCAACCTGGGTGCCAAGACTCTGGGAAATGTCATGTAGGACACATCCTGTATTATGGGTTCCCCTAAGGGAAACTGCACACCACAGCTCATCTACCAACACATTCTTTAACCCAACATTTCTGAGCTGGAGGAGGAATTTAAGGTGAAAGTGGAACTATCTGGACAACCAGAGATAAGCTTGCTCAACAGAATTCATTGTACTGCATAGGATGCTAGAAGCACTACTGAGTTAAGAAGGCAGGTTAGCCTTCTTTCACAATTATCCATCTTTAGTTGTAAGAAATAAAAGTGCTTGATTTGTTCTTGCTGCAGTGTGTTGGTATCAGGTATAAAAAATCTTACACAAAAATACAGGATTGTAAGAGCAAGAGTAGCGGAGTTCTCGTTGAGGCACAGAGATAACAAACCTGACCTATTCTCCATGAGGATGCAGGTTCAATCCCTGGCCTTGCTCAGTGGGTTAAGGATCTGCTGCTGCTGTGCACTGCAGTGTAGGTCGCAGATGCAACTCAGATCTGGCATTGCTGTGGCTGTGGTGTAGGCTGGTAGCTGTAGCTCCAACTCGACCCCTCGCCTGGGAACTTTCATATGCTGCAGGGGCAAAAGCAAAACAAAAAAACAAACAAACAACAATAGAAGCTGAAAGTCAGTAGTACGATTGTTCATATATGCAGAAATAAAACAATCACCGATCTAGATCATCTTTTAAGTATGTGAATGGACTTCATGCTTCAGTTATGAAACAAGGATTGTCAGACTTCTAAAAAGAGATATGTCCTTCACATAATCATAAGTTAAAAGCAAAGGACATAAAGGGGCATTCTATGAAATTCCAGCAAACAGCATGGCAGACATAGCTAAATTTATATTAGACAAAATTTGCTTTTAAGCAAAAACCATTACCAAAGATAAAGTCTTTGGCATTGATAAAAGATTAAATTTTTCACAAAGGTGCCACATTGTTATTTGCTTACAACTGTCATTGCTAAGCAAATAAGATCTCAAAATACAAAAATCAAATCTTGACAGAAATAAGAGAAGTAGAAAAATATACAACCATAGAGATTTTCTGACACCCCTTAATAGTCTACCCCTTTATTGATTCCTAATCTTAGGCAACCACTAATCTGCTTTTTTGGTCACTATAAATTACTTTGCATCTTCTAGCATTTACATAAGTATGTATCATTTTGTGTCATTTCTTTCATTCAGGATAATAAATTTGAGTCATTTATGTTGCTGTGTGTATAAATAATATAGTTTTTATATTGCTGGAAGGTATATTCCTTTGTATGGATATACCATAATTTATTTACTCATTCAGTTGTTAGTAGACATTGGGGTTATTTCCAGTTTTTATTCCTCAAAAGTTCTATCTCCAGAAAAGGACGAGATTGTGATTAGAAAGAGGCCTACAAGAATTTCTGTCATATTAAAGTTCTATTGGTGGTACTTCAGGTATTTACTTAATAATTATTCACTGGAATGTGCATAAAAGTCAGATTTAACTTTTTGTCAATATATTATATTTCATCAAAAGAGAAGAAAAATCAGAGTTCCTGTGTGGCATAGCAAGTTAAGGACCCAGTGTTGTCACTGCAGTGGCTTGATTTACTGCTCTAGAGCAAGTTCATCCCCGCCTGGGAACTTACATGTGCTGTAGGTGCACAGCCAAAAACAAAATGAAACAAAACAAAACAAAAATAAAAGGAGAACGGAGAAAAATCAAGATAAACTGTCTGAGATTTCAGCTGCATGTAGTTGAAGTAGCTGTGGTTTGGTGAAGTCCTAACTCTGATAAAAGTGAATTTTGGCAATATTACTCTGTCTCTCTTAGCCCCACACATTTGTTGAAATCAGGATAATTAAAAACAGATAAAGTATATTATGACACTTTGTAATCTCTACCATGCTATAATCATGGGAGATATTGTTATTATCATTATAATAATAATGTTATTATTATTATTATTAAATAATGATAATATCATTATTAAAAGGGACTAGACAAAAATTGAACTAAAAGATTCCATTTATTTGTTTACTGTCCAACCTATGGGCTATTCTTTCACATTGGGCAGCCAAAGAAACTTGCCATTCAGATCCTCCCTCAAAAAAGAACATTTTGCAAAGTGTGTGGCTGGCTGAAACCTCCAACTCCTCTCATCTTTATCTTTCACAAGACTTCCCTCTAATAATCCCTTACATTTCTAATTTCATCTTAGCATCTACTTGGCAAGTTAGAGGACTAGAACTGACTAATGTATGCAGAATGGTGCTTTTTAATTAACAAGAGCTATGAAGACTTTTGAGATCAAAAAACAAGAAATTGTATGAAATGTCTGCAGACATTGAGATTCCGGACTCATAAACAAACAGCCTCATGTAGACAATGCAAACTGATTTTTTAATTTACATTGATCCTATATCAATTTATTTATATTTAATTTATATATGTCCCATATAAATATAGGACAGATTCATGAGATTAATGTTTTTATCTTACAAAAATATCCATAAACAGAAAAATTGAGCCTTCAAAATGTTTATTTTGGAACTAAATTTAGTTTTTCTCTCTCTCCTTTACTCCTATCTACACTGGATACAGCTTCTTTTTGAAATAAGTTTATTCAAGGCTCAATAAACCTGGATTTGCTGAAGTCTCTCAAGATAAAGTCACCTAATAGATGCCCTGTGTCAATTTGGATATATTGTAGAAGTCAGATGATATAGAGAATTTAAGGATTTAAGTAAGCAGAGTATGTTAAAACATTTTGGTATCCATATTTTGAATTTATGTTCTAAATATTTACTAAGTCAGCAGCCAAATGAAAATCATTTTGGCATAAACTGTGAGTTAAAATTTTCAAGACGCAAGAGAATTGCATTTAAATTTATTTCATTTAAAAATAGTTCAATTTTTATAGCTTTCATCCTTGTCTTATAATTTTAAAGGAAACAATGGAGGGTATAATAGGTGAAGGGAGACAACTGTGTGGTGGTGAATGGTAACTACATCTGTGGTAATGATAAGTCTGCAGTGTGTACACATGGTGAACTATAATGCTGTAAGCTAAAATTATAATAAATAATAACCAATAATAAATTAGAAAAAATGATCTTATATAGTGTATTCTCCTAGAATTAAACGTGATATCTTTGCTTTGCCTTTAGCATGGTTGCTCTAGGAAGTATCCAATCCAAATCCAAATTCATACTTAACTGCATTATTTGGGGACCAAATACCGCATTAAAAGGTTAATATGTAAAATGTATAGTTTTGATCATATATAAGGAAAGCATATCATTACCTTCACTAGTTAGTTATGTTTGGAACACTGGTGGATAAGATAAAGTGCACTGTTAAAAAACAAACCTGAGTAAGAGGCAAGAATTCTATCACTGATTCAAAGACAGCTGGTGTTTGTGCAAGACTCCGTCTTGATGACTTTGCTACCAAGTTTCTCTCCTAAATCTCCTCTGACTCTTCTCTTATTTCCTGATCAGTCAGCTCTCCTTTCTCCTGTACATATGCTCATTTTCATCCCTAACTTGTTGTTTATTTACCTCCTTTTTGATCCACAGATCAAACAGATAATTTAGGCCAGAATCTATTTCTTAGTCTTTCCTTCTTTCGGTCTCTCCAACTATAAATCAGCCCAACTTCTTTTACTTTCACTGTGTCCTTTCAAATGTCACCTTTGGAGTTGAGTCTTCCGACTTTCCAGATCTCCTTCTACAAAAACATTGTGAAATGCATCCTTATTCCACTACCCCATCTTCCAGCTCTTGTTCATCATTCACAACTAATTGACAACATGTCAAGAACATTGCATTATAGGGAGTTCCCATCATGGCTCAGTGGTTAACAAATCCGACTAAGAACCATGAGGTTGCGGGTTTGATCCCTGGCCTTGCTCAGTGGGTTAAGGATCCGGCGTTGCCGTGAGCTGTGGTGTAGGTTGCAGACGCGGCTCGGATCCTGCGTTGCTGTGGCTGGTGGTGTAGGCCAGGGGCTAAAGCTCCAGTTAGACCCCTAGCTTGGGAACCTCCACATGCCACGGGTGTGGCCCTAAAATGACAAAAGGCAAAAAAAAAAAAAAAAAAGAGAACATTGCATTCTAAAAGCATCTAACAACAGGTAAGTTTAATTCAATTGATGATATTTGAATTACTTCAAATAGAAATAGATCCTTAATTTAATTTTTCCTAAGACCTTAAACATTCAAATGTCTCTTCTTCTTATACCTGAATAGACTTTCAGTCTATTGTTTCCTGGATCAGCTTCGTTGTTAGAAAAGCAGAATTACTATCAAAATGAGATGTTATATGTTTATAAACACAAACAGCCTCAACTAGGAGCACAGTTAAACCTGGGATCCCTTCTTCTTGTACCAAAATGTGTTTCTATTGCAACTGGAGAGAAACGGAAAAGTGTAGGGAGAAATATTTGAGTTCCTTAAATAGAATCAGTCAAGACCTCTGAATAATAATCTGCTCTTCTTATTTCCAAAATCTGCAGAAGCAATTTTGTCTTCTCTGAAATATTTCATGGATACCCAAAGACCAAATTTTGAATCTCAGAGTTCTCTGTTCATTCATTCATTCATATACTTATTAAATGCTTACTATGTAGCCCTTGGTTCTGGTCTTAAGGAGTGACTCATAATTTAGATTTATCCTATCTTCTTACATTCATCAGTCAACAAAACTTTCAGCATGATATCTGTCCTCAGCTAGATGTTAGGCTTAAACTGATTGCCAGGAGTGTTAACTAATTAACCCAGATGTATCTAAAGCAGGTAAAGTCTGAAAAAGTGTGGAGGATTTAGCTTGGATCTTATATGAGGAGAGAAAGAACTCAGAGGACCTTACATCACACACATTTATGTCAGGGCTGAGAAAATTTTTAAGTGATAATATTTGAAAACTTCCCTAACATGGGAAAGGAAACACTCACTCATATCCAGGAAGTGCAGAAAGTCATATACATAATAAACTGAAAGAGGGACACATATTAACCAGACTTATCAAAACTAAAGACAATGAGAAAATGTTAAGAAGTGACAAAGGAAAAGCAACAAATGACATACAAGGGAATCCCCATAAAGTTACAAGCTGATTTTTCAGCAGAAACTCTGGAGGACAGAAGGGAGTGACACAATATATTTAAAGTGATAAAAGGGGAAAAACTGCAATAAAAAATAGTCTTCCCAGCAAGGTTCTTGTTCAAAGGAGAAATCAAAAGATTTACAAACAAGGAAAAGCTAAGAGAATTCAGCACCACCAAATGAACATTACAACAAATGCCAAAGAAAAAGAAAAAGTCATAACCAGAAAGAAGAAAATTATGAATGGGAAGTTCACCAGTAAAGGCAACACAAACTAAAGGTAGGCAATTATACACATAGATATGATATGAAAATCAGCACTTGTGAGAAAAGGAGAGTACAAATGTAGGACATTGGAAATGCACTGGAAATTAAGTGACCAGAAATTTAAAATGAACTTGTTTACATATAGACCCCTATATCAAAACCTCATGGTAACAACAAACCAAAAATCTACAGTAGATACACACACAATAAAGAAAAAGCAACCCAAACACAATACTAAAGATAGTCATCAAACCATAAAAGAAGAAAACAAAAGAGGAAGAAGAGGAAAATAAAACATTTAATTCACAAGCTATGTTTGAAAACATTCTGGTTGTAAGGATACAGATAAAGCTCAATTTTCCTTGGTTTTCATTCATCTCCCTCCCTTATCATTACATGCTACAGAAAAATCACTATTGATAGTTCAGCTTGTATCATCTCAGCCCATTTTCTATACATTTAGACAGACAGATGATAGATGATAGATAGATAGATAGATAGATAGATAGATAGATAGATAGATAGATAGGCAAGCTATATATAAGATACTGTTTTGTGAAAATTTATTTTGTTTTGCTTACAAAAGTGGAATCAAACTGTTCATTTTGATTAAAAACTGCAAAATTTCTCTAAAAGCTACTTAACTAATCTGCATACCCTTCATTTTTCTATATATTCATATAACACAGATAATTTCCAGTATGTGTTCCTTTTTAAATATTTATTGCAAACACTTCCTCCTTGTCTGTTCCTTGACCATTAACTGTTATGGGATAGAAAATTTGTAATTTGTACAGAGTTAAACTGTGAGTATTTTTCTTTATTGCATTTTTATTTTGCATATTGATTTAAAGACTTTGGCCACCCCAGATTTATAAACACATCCCCTCATTTTTAACTGTTTAATCCACCTGGAGTTCACTTTCTATATATTGTAATTTAAATAATTAATTTTTCCCCAGATGAATAGTCATTGGCAAAAAAATCATTTACTAAATACCATTTTTTTTCCTTTTTTAGGGCCACACCCATGGCATATGGAGGTTCCCAGGCTAGGGGTCTAATTGGAGCTATAGCTGCTGGCCTACGCCACAGCCACAGCCATGCCAGATCCAAGCCGCATCTGCAACCTACACCACAGCTCACAGCAATGCCGGATCCTTAACACACTGAGTGAGGACATGGATTGAGCCCGCATCCTTCATGGATCCTGCTCAGGTTTGTCAACCACTGGACCAGGAAGGGAACTCTCAGATGAATTTTTTATTTGACCTGCCAAATTTCATATTTCTTATTGGAATGTTTATTTACGTTAATTTGTGTTTACAGCTACCTATCACATTTTTACAATACATAATTCTTTAGACATTTAAAGCAACAAGATAGAATTTCCTTCAAGAAAACAGAAAAATGTCTTTGCAATCTTGATAAATGGATACTGCATTTCCTGTTAAGTGTATGAAGTAATGAGGAATCTTAATGATGGAAGGATGAGATGAAAGACTTGCTTTTCAAAAGCTTTCGCTAATTGCCCCAGAAGCCTCTTAGAAGCAAAAGTTAGGTTAGCATGAGGGTAATGAAAGAAATAGTCTCACAGAGCATGACCAATTCGCTGATGGCAGGAATCTGGTTCTAAGGTGACTAGACCCTAGCTAAGGAGTTCTAGGGAGTATAAAGGGGAAAGAATGCATGGGAACTATTTCCAAGGAAGAAATGGGCTGTTATCACACGCTTTCATGATAGTTAAGGGTCTGAAGAATTGCAAGGAAATATCTTGGCTTCTTTGGCCTTGCGTCTCCACTCAGGACACAAAGACTTCAGGACCAGAAATGGTTATTCCTCTACTTTAATTTATTTGTATGTCCCTAATATGCCTGATTTGTGTTCAGGAGCCTATTGGGATTATAATCCAGTATTTCCTTTTTTTTTTTTTTTTTTTTGGTCTTTTTGCCTTTATGTAGAGCTGCTCCTGCGGCATATGGAGGTTCCCAGGCTGGGGCTCTAACAGGAGCTGTAGCCACCGGCCTTCGCCACAGCCACAGCAACGCAGGATCCGAGCCGCGTCTGCAACCTACACCACAGCTCACGGCAACGCTGGATCCTTAACCCACTGAGCAAGACCAGGGATCAAACCCGCAACTTCATGGTTCCTAGTCGGATTCGTTAACCACTGAGCCACGAAGGGAACTCCAATCCAGTATTTTCTGATGGTAACTTTGAGCACGGTCTCCTGGGGGTTTCCACACATGCTTAAACTTTTGCCTGACTTTAATATATTTGCATAATAGCCTGACTCATTTAAAAGGCAAAACAAGCCTGCATAATCTCTGTTATTGTTTTAAAGTCACAAAAACATCTAAATTAAACCCAAATATTCATTACCCAGAATACTTCGAATCTTCCAGAATTATAGGTACTGGGATCCCAAGAACATTAGTTTTCCAGGTGATACTCATCATCATCATCATAACTCTTAGCATGTATTGATTAGTCACCCGGACCCAGGCACTTTGTTAAGCACCATGTACATATTAATTAATTCACACTTCCAAGGAGTGACTTCCCAGAATATAGATAATATTAGCATTTCCATTTTATAGATGAAGAAACTGAGGGGAACAAAAATTAAGTAAACTGTCCAAAGGCAGCCCACCACTAAGTGACAGAAACTGCAGTTGAGCACAGCAGTGTGATCCCTGCCTCTAGACTCAAAGGTTATTCTCAGTGGCTAAATTAACCACATCTTTTCTTAGATACGGAAATCTTTGAGGCGTTCCTAATTACCATTCATCTCTTTTATGTTATTTTATTTGAGAACCTGTTTTCTTTGCCTCATGCCATATTTAGATGTATTGAGGCCGCATGTTTGTGTTTTAGAGCTTTTACCTAAATGAAAGAGAAAGTGAGTCATCGGGTTGTAGATGCTTCTCAGATTCGAGTGTTCTAATTTTGCTGTTCTCCCTGGAAGTGTGCAAGCATCCTGAATGTTTGTGTGACTGAGCTTCTGAAGTTAGAAATATCCTTTACATCACTTCCCATTATTTATCCTAATGTCAGTCATTTAACTCTTCTGCAAACTCCATTCACTGCCGTCCTTCATTAGCGCCTGACATCTGGCCACTAAAGACAAGATTTGTTATTCTTCTGCTGTTTTTAAGCTAATTTTAGAGTGTGTGTGCACTTGAGGTTCAAGTAACAGTTACCGGAAGCCAGTTCCTTTCCTGGCTACTTGAAGATGGAGGTATTTGGAGGATGTGGATCCATGCAAAGGATTTCTGGTTTTGAAATCATTGGCGGTATTTGATGAAATATAATCCTAAAGTTCAACTTGAAGACAGTTGAGACATGTCAGTCTAATTCAGAATGGTCTAATTTACTCCATATAAAACATTTAATTTACTTAGTAATGACTGAAGAGCTGTGTGAAGGGTTCAGCTATGTTGATCTAACTACCTTGTGATGAAAGAACAAATTGATTCGCAGTCTGCTGTGACACTCTGTCGCTGTAGGAAGACCTGAAAAAAAAATTATCTGGGCCTCTACACTATCAGGCTTAAATAAAGGAAAATGAAGAAATGACTGCTGTTGATAGTTTCACTTTCTTTTTGAGAAAATGTCTGACCGTATTGGCTCCAGAGAAAAGATCCCACAACCATCTGTGCTCAGAGCTGTATGTGTTCAAATGCTCAGAGTGGAATTCCAAGCAGCCCCTCTCAGAGGCAGAAGTGCTGCAGAAAACTGCCCAGGTGTTCTGTTCACAAGAAGGTGGGGAAGTGGGGAGGTGTCGTCCTAATCAGATGTGCGGTCCTGTGTATGCTGTTCCCATCAAAGTTTTCTCTTATCGGAGCAAGAGGCAGAATTTTAAGTCCAAAGCGTTTATCACAAGGAAGGACTGACTTATTTTCTTCATTTGGACTGTGTCTTTTCTTTGGTCCTACCCAACTTGTCCTTCTAGAAATGCGAAGCCTCTTATTTCTCATTCAGCAAGGAGAACGATGAATGGTTGGCCATCATTTCTACGTATTTTTGCATTCATTCGAGATATTGTCCTTCCTTTACACACACACACACACACACACATAGATTTTAAAGCCATATTGGAAACAAGGTTTGAAAAGTCAGAGGTAAATATTTTGCTAACATTGGCAACATATTGCAGGCTGAGACAAATCCAAGGGGATCACTGGTTGTGGGCAAGTATGCCTTCTCCTGGGTACGCATGAGGAAGGGCTCATGTTCAAAATCATAATAGAAATACCAATTTCTCACAAGTCAAGACCAAGAGTGTATCATTGGCCCTCCATTAATAAATCTGAATTACATAGCACTGAGTTCTAAGTCATCTTGAATACAATTACAACGGGGCTAAAATGTTTATTTACATAGGATGAAAAAGATAGGAATAATCCTGAATTATAATTCATTTCTCAGCTGACAGAATCCCACATTTGAAAACTGGTTGATATTCATTTAAAATTCAGGAACATGTGATTTCGATCACACTTCCAATCAGCCCCATGGGAACCAAACCATTTTTAAAATAGCAAAGTAAGTATAAACCAGGGACTACAGCCCCACTTCCAGCACTATATGCTACCACATAATGTATGCAGAGTTTTCTCACATTCCTCTTGTGACCATGAGATAAGATGTCTGAGTTGTTTTCTTCTTTCAGGCATAGGATAAAACTTAATCAGTAACAAATTTTTTTTGGGGGGGCCTATTGTCAGCATTTGAAATGCTGAAGTTGCTTTAGAGATCTGGGTTCATTATTTTTTATCATAGAATAATACATGGTAGTACTAAAGGAAAACAAATGGCATTTTTTTTCCTTTCTACAGCCGTACCCATAGCGTATGAAGTTAATGGGCTAGCGGTAGAATCAGAGCTGTAGCTGCAGGCCTACACCATGGCCACGGCAATGCCAGAAACTTAACCCATTGACCATGGCCAGGGATTGAAACTGTATCCTCACAGACACTATGTTGGCTTCTTAACCCACTGAACCACAACAGGAACTCCAAAAAATTCACATTTTTAGTTCTGTTAAAAATAACTACGGTGGTTTTGTTCCAATGTGGGAAAAAATAAAGGTAGAAGGGTTGTCTGTTTCCCTTTAGTGTTTAGTTGACATGATATCTGGGCCCTCTTGACAACTTACTTCTAGCTTTCCACCACGAATTCTAGAAGCCCCATTTTTCACTCCATTTCCACATTTAGGAAAATTGGCCATCTCCTACAACCTGCTATTAGTCACCTGTGTCAGAGTATGTTTTCCAATGACAGCCACAACATTATATCCCATCTCAAATGCTCCCCTAGGACCTTGAAACTCCCTTTCAATCTTGACCATAAGCAGTCTTGTATGGGCATGAAGTCCCTGGAATGAAGCAGAAGTGATATCTTTTGAGTCTTGGTCAGCTTCTTCTCAGGAGCAGAAATACTTGTGCCAGAGCCTTAAACCACCATGAAAGTCCAAAGCCCCAGAGCAGCCATGCTATGAGGAAGTCCAGCTAACCCACATAGAGGAACCAGGAGAGAAGACTTGCGATGACGCAAAGAGAGCCCCAGATCCTCCTGCCACTGCTTCTCCAATTTGACCTCTGTCTGCAACCATATGAGTATCCTGAGCCTGAACAACCCAACCAAGTCCCACTTCCCAAACAGCTGCCCCATGGAAACAGCAGAGACAGGAAATAATTGAGTGTTCTAGGCTACTGAGTTTTTGGAGTGACAAGTTACATAGCAATAATAACTAGAATATAGGTACCCTGAGAAGAAAGTAAATTCCAGATCAAAGTCATACTTCAGCTTCAGAAATTGGCAGAGGAATTTCTGGAGAAGTTCTATGTAAAAATATCCATTCTGTTTAGCAAGTGCCAGCATTCCTCCCTAGAATGTTGAAAACTCTAGATCATAGTTGTCATAGAGATTGAGACATTCAAATCAAAAAGATTAACTTTATTTTCTTTTGTCTGTAACTAACCATTCCCAAGTGAAATCGCAAAAGCACCAAATCTAGGTAGAAAATGGAGTTATATGGCAAGTAGATTGGAGTTTATTTAAATAAACCAAAATTTTTTTCTGTGCACATTTCCCCTCTCTAGAGACAAGATCTGCCCCAGTTTTCAAGGTGGTAAATAACAGAATGACGTCCTTCTGTGCTTCTGGAGTTTTATGCTCCCCCATGGAAAGGAGAGCTATTTTTTTTTGACAGATCTATTACATTTATAATGCAAAAGAAATGAGGTCCTACTGTACAGGACAGGGAACTATATCCAATCTCTTGGGGTAGAATATTATGGAAGATAGTATGAGAAAAAAATATATATATACACATATATGACTGGGCCATTATACTGTACAGCAGAAACTGACACAACACTGTAAATCAACTATACTTAAAAAAAAAAAAGATGAAATGGACTAGGAGGCAACATTTTAATTATTCCTCCTGAAAGAGTTAGAATTTCAGTTTGGATGTAGTAAGCTGTGCTTCAGATCAGACTGCTGCATAAATAGAAGTTCTCCATCACTTCTGTGGGTGATGTGTGGTTTGTCTTGCAAGCGACATAGAGAGGGGAGCTCCGTCTCCTCCGGGACCCCGCTGCTCCCCACATCACCCACCACCGCCCCGCCCTTGGGAACACTTGGAGAATCTGAAGTCCGAATGGGAGTATTTCAACAAATCAGAGACACAGCAAAATCTTTACAAGTGTGTACGAGGTAATAGTAAATTGCAATCAACATCAGACTCCTCTATGCTAGACTCTGTGGCAATCATGCGGACGGAAGTGAACAATGAGATAAAATGAAGGAAAATAGTAACTCCTCAGAGTTGCCTTTCCCAATAACCCCATCTAGGAGGCCTCTTGTTCTCCCAGCCCCATGGCCTCTATCTCATGCCCCTTAGAATTCTTACCACCAACCACATGAGTTTACTTTTGGCCTTGCAGAACTATTGCAAGCCCCGGAGATAAGGGATAGCAGGGGAAATCTGCTGTGTCCCCAGGACCTAGAACAGAGCCTGGTGCAGAGAAGGTGTTCAGTGAATATTTGTTGAATGATTTAAATTCAGACTTCAAGAAGAAGTGAAAATGGGTAGTTGGATGAGAAAGATTTAGAGGAAAAGAAAGGGGGAAAGTCCTTGCTTTAGGGACCGAAAACAGATAGGCTCTGGGTGAAACGCGTGAGACAACCGTGTCAATGATGCCAGCCTCTGTCTCCAGGTTTCATTTTTTTTAGGCCAGATTGAAAAGGCAAATGATTAAGGGCACGCTGTTTCTAACCAAACAAGAGGCCTCCTTTTCAAAATGCCTTTGGCCAGGGATTCCTGCTGTGGCGCAATGGGATTGGTGATACATCTGCAGTGCCAAGATGTAGGTTTGCTCCTTGGCCTGGTACAGTGGGTTAAAGGACCTGGTGTTGCCAGGGCTGCACAGTTTGGATCTTATGCTAGGTCTGGGGACTCCATAGGCTGCCGAACAGCCAGAAAAGAAAGAAATAAAAAATAATCAAGTAGATGGAGTTCCCATCGTGGCTCAGTGGTTAACGGATCTGACTAAGAAAAATGAGGTTGTGGGTTCGATCCCTGGCCTTGCTCAGTGGGTTAAGGATCTGGCGTTGCCGTGAGCTGTGGTGAAGGTTGCAGATGTGGCTCAGATCCCGTGTTGCTGTGGCTGTGGTGAAGGCCGGCAGCTACAGCTCCTGTTAGACCCCTAGCCTGGGAACCTCCATATGCCGCAGGTGTGGCTCTAGATAAGGCAAAAAGACAAAAAAGAAAAAATAAAGTAGAACCTTTGCCCAGAGAGGAGACAGTATTTCTCTTTGTTTCGTTTTCCTTTCTTATGAAAGCATTAGCAGACATCACCTTTCCGTTTTTATTGGCCACTTAATATAAATACTTTTAGGAGTTCCCATCGTGGCTCAGTGGTTAATGAATCCGACTGGGAACCTTGCTCAGTGGGTTAACGATCCGGCGTTGCCGTGAGCTGTGGTGTAGGTTACAGACGCGGCTCGGATCCCGTGTTGCTGTGGTTGTGGCATCGGCCGGCAGCTACAGCTCTGATTAGACCCCTAGCCTGGGAACCTCCATATGCTGTGGGTGCGGCCCTGAAAAGACTATATATATATGTATATACACACTTTTAGTGAAAAGTCTCCCAGAAGCACTTTTGTCACTTTGGTACCATAATCCAGAGATTAGCATAATATCTAACACTCTTTTTAAAAAAATTATTGAAGGATAGTTGATTTTAAAATGTTGTGTTAGTTTCAGATGTATAGCAAAGTGATTCTGTTATACCTATTCATATATATATGTATATATATACATATATATATACACATATATATATTCTTTTTCAGATTACTTTCCGTTATAGGTTTTTATAAGATATTAAGTATAGATAGTTCACTGTGCTGTAAAGTAGGTCCTTATTTGTTACCTATTGCACATATTGTAGTGTGTATGTGTTAATACCCAAATCCTAATTTCTATCACTCTTTATTTAACTACTGCCTCTAAAATATTGGGTTAGATTATTCCTTTTTTCGTACATTTAAAAAATACCTGGAGTTCCTGTCATGGAATCCAACTAGGAACCATGAGGTTGCGGGTTCGATCCCTGGCTTTGCTCAGTGGGTTAATGATTCGGCGTTGCCATGAGCTGTGGTATAGGTCATAGACGTGACTTGGATCTCGCGTTGCTGTGGCTGTGGTGTAGGCCGCCAGCTACAGCTCCGATTCAACCCCTAGCCTGGGAACTTCCATATGCTCTGGGTGCAGCCCTAAAAAGCAAAAAATAAAGAAATAAAAATAAAAAATACCTAGTGTATATACACCTGTGTTGGGCATTGTCAGGAAAGCAAGGATGACTCGGACACACATCTCATCTTCAGAAGCCAGTATGGGCTCCACCAGGGCCCATTTTCAAGGAACACCTGTCAAAGAAACACAATGTTTCTTTTCTATCGAAGTAAATGAAAGTTTACATTAAATCACAGAGTTTATTTTCACTTAATTCACCAGCTGTATAGCAGCTTTCATGATACTCTTTAATGTCATGGAAAATTTCCTGTGAATTGTGTTGTCCTGTTTCTTCCTTTCTTAGAGCTGAAGGCGGGGGGAAGCGTGCTAGGACAGCTGGCCTATGTGCCTGTGGTGAAGGAGCACTGAATTCATGACAGTTTTTCTTCCTTTCATTGCCGCCTTTACCACCACAACAGGGAGCATTAGTCATTTCAACAGATAACCAGATTACAGGATTTTTCTTTTTCTTTTTTTTCCCTTTTTTTTTTAGGACTGAACCTGCAGCCTATGGAAGTTCACAGGCTAGGAGTCGAATCGGAGTTACAGCCAGCCTACACCACAGCCACAGCAACGTGGGATCCTTAACCCACTGAGATCCGGGATCGAACCCACATCCTCATGAATCTTAGTCGGGTTCATTAACTGCTGAGCCACAGGACTCCCAGGATTTTTCTTTTTCAATTTGTGACTTTATGAAGACACTGTTATAGTCACATCTATCAAATTCATTTGCTTTTTCATGAATTCATTTATTCAACACACATCTTCAGATACTATTACCTCCAAATAGTATGCTATCTCAAAGAGTATATTCTTTGGTTTTGAGGGAAGATAGTCATGAAAACGCTCAGCTTAGTACAAGAATTTTGATTTAATAAAGATATGTGTAAGCTTGGGTGAGGCAGTGCGGAAGTGGCAGTGATTGGGGGAGCCGAGGAAAGGAATCTCAGACTGCTGTGAGAAGTGAGGGAAGACTCATAGAGAGAGAATTTGGAGGCGGATCAAGATAGCTAAGGAGTGGGGGTTCCCATCGTGGCTCAGTGGTTAACGAATCTGACTAAGAACCATGAGGTTGTGGGTTCGATCCCTGGCCTTGCTCAGTGGGTTAAGAATCCGGCGTTGCCGTGAGCTGTGGTGTAGGCTGCAGATGCGGCTCGGATCCCGCGTTGCTGTGGCTGTGGTGAAGGCCGGCAGCTACAGCTCCTGTTAGACCCCTAGCCTGGGAACCCCCATATGCCGCAGGTGCGGCTCTAGATAAAGGCAAAAA
>PVHT021183585.1:6193011-6218119 GCA_004024745.2 Catagonus wagneri
CGAAAAAAAAAAAAAAAGATAACCAAGGAGTAAGACGTCACACTCCCCTTCTCCCACAAACACATCAAAAAAACACATCTAGGGAGTTCCCTTCGTGGCTCAGTGGTTTATGAATCGACTAGGAACCATGAGCTTGCGTGTTCGATCCCTGGCCTTGCTCAGTGGGTTAAAGATCTGGCGTTGCCATGAGCTGTGGTGTAGGTTGCAGACGTGGCTCAGATCCTGTGTTGCTGTGGCGAAGGCCGGCAGCTACAGCTCCTGTTAGACCGCTAGCCTGGGAACCTCCATATGCCACGGGTGCGGCTCCACATAAAAAAAGGCAAAAAGACAAAAAAAAACAATAACAACAAAAACACATCTACATGTAAAATAACTCACACGGAACATCTACTGAATTCTGGAAGAAGAATTTAAACCTCCAAAAAGGGCAAGAAATCTTTGACATAACTGGGTAGAACAAGAGAAAAAAAGAGAAAGAGAGAGAAAAGGAATCAGGATGGGACAGGCATTCCTGAGAGGGAGCTGTGAAGGAGAAAAGGAACCCACACCCTGGGAAGCCACCTGACCGACGGGGAAATCAGCTGAGACGGAGGGACCTCAAAGTCGCTGAGAAAAGCACAGCAGCTGGACTGAGGACAAAGTAAAGTGAGAGCTTCACAGATCATCTGCACCACCGCCCTGGACACAATAGCCTGAGATGCTCAGGCAGGGGCTGGGTGTTGATACTTAGGCTCCAGAGGTCAGTCCCCAGGAGAAGACTGAGGTTGGCTATATGGGGACAGCCTGAGGGGCTAAGGACATGGGCCACAGGCAGAGGAGCTGTGTGCTACAGGCTAGGGAGTGGAACACCCTGGCAGAGGGAATCTGGGAGAAGGTCTGAGCCCACAGGAGAAGCAAGGCACCGTTGTTAGGGAGGGTGAGGGAAGGACGGGCGGACTGCCATAGAAATCTCCCAGCTAACATGCTCTCTGGCTTTCAGAGGGTGGGGCACCTTTGGCACAGTCTGCAGGGGGTGAGAAGCCACTTGCTCTGGCTACGGGAGATCAGGCACTTCTTGTGCAGACTATGGGTGACCAGAAACCTCTTGTGTGGGCTAAGGGCAGCATGAGGCTAAGTGCCACGTGGTGCCTCTTGTGTGATCTACAGGCAGCAGGGATGGGTCACAGCAGCCCTCTCAGAGGCCAGAGGGAGGTGTGGTCTGCCACCACTGGGGGCCTGTGAGTGGGCTTTGCTTGCAGCCCTAGTCACCTCAGGGGTCAGCAAAAAAAAAAAAAAAAAATCACAGGGCAGTGCAACAAAGGACCACATGTCATTGCTGTCACCCTTCTGAGAACACACCCTCCCCACAGCTGCCACTGCCAAACACTTTGGGCAGTGCCCAGATGCTTGATCACTGTCCTCTCCCAAGACCCTACAGCTAGGAGCAACTGGTGCAGCACCTCCTGTGTGGGCTAAGCAGAACAAAGTGCTTCTTTCATGGTCTGCAGGGGGCAGGGCCAAACCACCGTGGTTACCTCTGACTCCAGAGGTGGGCATGGCCCACCACCACTGTGAACAGGCAACACTTGCAGCCCCAGTCACCTCAAGGGTAGCACAAAGGAGGGCATTGTGACTTAAAACCACCTGTTGTTGCTCTCGCAGCCCTGGGAGCACATCAGCCCTTTTGCTGCCACTGCCAAACACTCTGGGCAGTGCCCACATGCTTGATCTCCATCACTTCCCAGGATCCTGCAACTAGAAGAAGCCTGAGCAGCACCTCCTGTGTGGGCTAAGTGAGACAGGGTGCTTCTTGCGAGGTCTGCAGGTGGCAATGGGCAAACCACCTAAGTTATCACTGACTTCAGAGGTGGCCATGGCCCACCACCACTAGCGGTTCCTGAACAGGCACCACGTGTGGCTCCAATAACCTCAGAGGAGGGCATTGCAATTGAACATCACCTGTTGTGGCTCTCACTCCCCTGGGAGCACACACACTCTGCTGCTGCCACTGCCAAATGCTCTGGGCACCTTGTAAATCTACCTGGGCTCATTACCACTTCCCAGGGCCCTGCAGCTAGGAGTAGCCCACGCCACCTTCCTGCAGGTCCTTGCTGCTGTTAAGAGCCCAGCAACCAGGTACTGACTACTAGCCATACCCATTGCCACCTTCTTCCTGGGAACACACTCAGCACCCTGGGGATAACAGCCTGCTCACACAAAAGAAAGAGACCGAAAATATTCAAACTCCCATGCCAAAAATAAATAGTAACCCCCACAAAATACAGAGGGATGCTCTTGCATAGAAAAAGCCTTCCAAGACTATACTTTGGCTTCCCTAAACTCACAGAAAAAGAAAAACATAACCAAGATGAAGAAGCTCAGGAACCATTCCCAGTTAAAAGAACATAATTCACATGAAGCAGCAAACAATGAAACAGAACTCTGCAGTCTGACATTCACTGAGTTCAAAAGGGAGGTAATGAAAACACTGAAGGAATTAAGGCTGAATATCAAGGAATTAAGAGCGGATATGAACAGTAATGCAGAATCCTTTAGAAAGAAACTAAAAAATATAAGGAGGAACATAGAAAAATTAGAAAATTCATTTGCAGAGACACAAACTGAGCTAAAGGCACTAAAGAGCAGAATGAATAATGCAGAGGAATGACTTAGTGACTTGGAAGATAGAATAATGGAAATCATGTGATCAGGACAGCAGACAGAAAACCAAATGAAAAAACATGAAAGCAATTTAAGAGATCTACGGGATAATATAAAGTAGGCCAAACTATGCATAATAGGAATTCCAAAAGGAGAATAAAAAGAAAAGTGAATTTAAAATATATTTGAAGAAATTATTCTGAAAACTTTCCAAATCTACAGAAAACTGATATTAAGATACAGGAAGCACAAAGGGGCCTAACAAGTTGAACCCAAATAGGACCACAACAAGACATATTATAATACAAATTGCAAAAGTTTAAGATAAAGAGAGGATTCCAAAGGCAGCAAGAGAAAAGCAAAGTGTTAATTATAGGGGACCCCACCCCATAATGCTATCAGCTGATTTCTCTACAGAAACACTATAGACCAGAAGGGAGTGGCAAGAAATATTTAAAGTTCTGAAAGGAAAAATTTGAACCTGGAATACTCTATCCAGCAAGAATATCATTTAAAATAGAAGGGGAAATAAAGAATTTCTCCAACAAACAAAAGTTAAAAGAGTACAGCTATATTAAACCTAAAAGATATACTGAAAAGTCTTCTCTAAAAAAGAAAAGAAGAAGAAGAAGTAAGAAGAAATAGGATGGAGGAAACCATAACTGGAAAGCAATCACTTGAATAAGTCAGCATACAAATCTAAAGATGAAGATGTTAAAAAACAAAAGACTTCAAAATCATAGAATGTGCGGAAGGAAAGTAAGAAAATAGACTCTTTTTTTAATTTTAATAAATTTAATATAGTGTTTAATACTATATGTCTATCAGGCTAAAGCAAGCAGATACAGGAAGGGGTTAACATACTTAAAAAACAGGGCAACCACATATCAAAACCAGACATTACATTCACGAACACTAAAAAGAGAAGTACTCAAACATAAAATAAATGGAAATCATCCAACCAAAAAAAGAAAGGAAGAAAGGAGAAACATAGAATTAACTGCAAAACAAGATTTAAAATGGCCATAAATACATATCTATCAATAATTACCTTAAATATCAATGGACCGAATGCTCCAGTCAAAAGACACAGATTGGAAGATTGCATAATAAAGCAAAAACCTACAATCTGCTGTCTATAAAAGACTCACCTTAAGGCAAAGGATACATATAGATTGAAAATGAGGGGATGGGAAAAGATATTTCATGCCAATAGAGAAGACAGGAAAGAAGGAGTTGCAATCCTCATATCAGATAAAACAGGCTTTAAAATGAAGGTCATAAAGAAAGACAAAGAAGGACACTATTTAATGGTAAAATGATCTATTCAAGAAGAGGACATAACAATTGCCAATAATATGTCTCTAATATGGGAGCACTCAGATCCTACAACAAATACTGACAGACATAAAAGAAGAAACTGAGGGGAACACAATCATATTAGGAGACTTTAACACCCCTCTCACATGAATGGACAGATCTTCTCGACAGAAAATAAATAAGGCAACAGAGACCCTCAATGACACAACAGAAAAGTTAGACTTAGTCGACATTTTCAGGACATTACATACCAAAAAAATCAGAATATACATTCTTCTTAAGTGCTCATGGAACATTCTCAAGGATCAACCACATACTGGGGCACAAAACTAACCCCAACACATTTAAGAGTATAGAAATTATTTCAAGTTTCTTCTCTGATGACAATGACACGAAACTTGAAATCAACCACAGGAAAAGAAATGAGAAAACAGTAACTACATGGAGACTACACAACATGCTACTAAAAAACCAATGGGTCAATGAAGAAATCAAGAAAGACATTAGAAAATACCTCAAGACAAATGGTAATGAAGACACAACCACTCAAAACCCATGGGATGCCACAAAAGCAGTGCTCAGAGGGAAATTCACAGCAGTACAGGCCTTCCTCAAAAAAGAAGAAAAATCTCGAATCAACAACTAACAAATGACCTAAATGAATTAGGAAGAGAAGAGCTAATAAAACCTAAACTCAATGGAAAGAAATCATAAAGATCAGAGAGTAAATCAATAAAATAGAAATTCAAAAACAATAGAAAAAATCAATAAAACCAAGAGCTGGTTCTTTGAAAAGGTAAACAAAATTCACAAACTTCTGGCCAGATTCACCAAGAGAGGAGAGAAAAAAACCCATATAAGCAAACTAAGAAATGAAAAAGGAGAAATCACAATGGATACTGCAGAAATACAAAAAAAAAAAAAACCATAAAAACATAAGAGAATACTATGAACAATCAATCATATGCCAACAAATTTGACAACCAAGAAGAAATGGACGACTTTCTAGAGACTTAAGCCTGCCAAAACTGAATCAAGAAGAAATAGATCAACTGAAGAGACTGATCACTAGAAATGAAATTGAATATGTAATAAAACACTCCCTACAAGTAAAAGTCCAGGACCAGATGACTTCACAAGCGAATTCTACTGAATATATAAAGAGGAACTTATACCCATCCTCTTTAAACTCTTCCAAAAGGTTGAAGAAGAAGGAACACTCCCAAAGACATTCTATGACACAACCATCACCCTAATACCAAAACTAGACAAAGATACTATCAAAAAAGAAAACTATAGGCCAATACCTTTGATGAATATAGACACAAAAATTCTCAACAAAATTTTAGCCAACCTGAATCCAACAACATATAAAAAAGACCATACACCACGACCAAGTGGGATTCATCCCAGGTTCACAAGGATGGTTGAACATATTCAACTCAATCAACGTCACACACCACATTAACAAAAGAAAAGTCAAAAGCCACAATCTCAATAGACGCAGAAAAAGCATTTGACAAAGTCCAGAACCCATTCATGACAAAACTCTTACCAAAGTGGGTATAGAGAGAACATGCCTTAACATAATAAAATCCATTTATGACAAACCCACAGCAAACATAATACTCAATTTTGGAAAGCTGAAAGCCTTCCCACTAAAATCTGGAACACGACAAAGGTGCCTACTCTCACCACTTTTATTCAACATAGTATTGGAAGTCCTAGCCGCAGCAATCAGACAAACAAAAGAAACGAAAGGAAAGGCATCCAAACTGGAAGAGAAGAGGTAAAATTGTCACTGGATGCAGATGACATGATACTATATATAGAAAACCCTAAGGACTCCACACAGAAACTACTCAAACTGATCAACAAATTCAGAAAAGTAGCAGGATATAAGATTAACATTTAGAAATCAGTCGCATTTCTGTATACTAACAATGAAATATTAGAAAAGGAATACAAAAATACAATACCTTGAAATTCCCATCATGACTCAGTGGTTAACGAATCTGACTAGGAACCATGAGGTTACGTGTTCGATCCTTGGCCTTGTTCAGTGGGTTAAGGATCTGGCGTTGCCGTGAGCTGTGGTGTAGGTTGCAGACGAGGCTCGGATCCCACGTTGCTGTGGCTGCCGTGAAGGCCAGCAGCTACAGCTCCTGTTAGATCCCTAGCCTGGGAACCTCCATATGCCACAGGTGCCACCCTAGATAAAGCAAAAAGACAAAAAAAAAAAAAAAGAAATACAATACCTTTTAAAATTGCATCACAAATTGCACCCCAAAAAATCAAATACCTGGGAACAAAACAAAAGGAAGTGAAAGAATTATATGTTGAGAACTATAAAACATTAATCAAGGAAATTAAAGAGGATTCAAAGAAATGGAAAGATATTCTATGCTTCTGGGTTGGAAAAATTAGTATTATGAAAATGGCCATACTACCCAGAGCAATCTACAGATTCAGTGCAATCCCTAACAAATTACCCATGACATTTTTCACAGAACTAGAATAAACAATCCAAAAGTTTATGTGGAACCACAAAAAAACCCAGAGTTGCCAAAGCAATCCTGAGGAACAAAAACCAAGCAGGAGGCATAACTCCCAGACTTCAGGCAATATTATAAAGCTATGGTAATCAAGACAGTGTGGTACTGGTACCAAAACAGACAAACAGACCAATGGAACAGAATAGAGAACCCAGAAATAAACCCAGACACCTACAGTCAATTAATCTTCAACAAAAGAGACAAGAATATAAAATGGGAAAAACACAGTCTTTTCAGCAGGTGGTGCTGAGAAAACTGGATAGCCACATGTAAATCAATAAAACTGGAACACACACTCACACCATGCACAAAAATAAATTCAAAATGGCTTAAAGACTTAAACGTAAGACAGGACACCATCAAACTCCTCGAAGAGAACATAGGTAAAACATTCTCTGACATCAGCCTTACATATGTTTTCTCAAGGCCGGTCTCCTAAAGCAACAGAAATAAAAGCAAAAATAAACCAGTGGGACCTAATCAAACTGACAAGCTTTTGCATAGCAAAAGAAACCACAAAAAAAAAGAAAACGTACAGAATGCGAGAAAACAGTTTCAAATGATGCAATTAACAAGGGCTTGATCTCTAAAATATACAAAGAACTTATACAACTCAACAGCAAAAAAGCCAACAACCCAATTGAAAAATGGGCAGAAGACCTGAAAGATGTTTCTCCAAAGAAGATACACAGATGGCCAACAAACACATGAAAAAAATGCTCAACATCACTGACTATTAGAGAAATGCAAATCAAAACTACTATGAGGTCCCACCTCACACCAGTCAGAATGGCCATCATTAATAAGTCCACAAATAGCAAATGTTGGAGAGGGTGTGGCGAAAAGGGAACCCTCGTGCACTATTGGTGGGAATGTAAATTGGTACAACCACTATGGAAAACAGTATGGATGTTCCTTAGAAAACTATACATAGAACTGCCATATGGCCCAACAATCCCACTCGTGGGCATATATCCAGCCAAAACTTTCCTTGAAAAAGACACATGCACCCTCATGTTCAATGCAGCACTTGTCACAAAAGCCAAGACATGGAAACAACCTAAATGCCCATCGACACATGCTTGGATTAAGAATATATAGTATATATACACAGCAGAATACTACTCAGCCATAAAAAAGAATGAAATAATACCATTTGCAGTAACATGGGTGGAACTGGAGACTCTTATACTAAGTGAAGTAAGTCAGAAAGAGAAAGACAACATATGATTTCACTTATATCTGGAATCTAATATATGCCACAAACGAACCTTTCCACAGAAAAGAAAATCATGGACATGGAGAACAGACTTGTGGTTGCCAAGGGGGAGAGGGAGGAAGTGAGATGGATTGGGAATTTGGGGTTAATAGATGCAAAATATTGCCCTTGGAATGGATAAGCAATGAGATCCTGCTGTATAGCACTGGGAATTATATCTAGTCACTAGTGATGGAGCATGATAATGTGAGATAAAAGAACGTATACCTTTATATGTAACTGGGTCACCTTGCTGTACATTAGGAACAAAAAGAATTTTGATAATTTAAGAATAAAATAAAATAAAATGTAATAAAGATAAGATAGTTGTATTAGCCCCTAGAGCAATGTCTGATGCATATTAGCTGTTTATTAAAGAACAGCTTCCATTAAAAAAAAAAAAAAAACATTCATAGAGAGAAAAGTATTGGGCTGCAAGCTGGAGAATAAGTAAGCGACAGCTGCACAGGAACAAATGGTTGTGGGGGTGGTGGGGGGAGGGGAGGGCACATTGCAAGCAGATGCAAAAGTTAAGAGAGATGAGGATGCCACACAGGTTGCAGTAGAGTTGCAATGCAAAATAAAAGAAATGGGAGTTGCCTGGTGGCTCACCGGGTTAAGGATCTGGCATTGTCACCGCTGTGGCTTAGGTCACTGCAGTGGCTCAGGTTCAGTCCTCGGCCCAAGAAATTTCTGCATGCCGGGAACATGCCCTCCCCCCAAAAAAAAGAAAAAAGAGGGAAGTGCCAGAAGAAACTGGTGAGGGAAGTACATACGCACAGAAAGACCTTGCATTTCATGAAAACGTGTTATATACTTATCCCAGCGGGCATGGGAAAGCACCAAAACTTCTTGAGCAAAAGAAACAGATTCTGTCTTATAAAGATCTGCTGACAGCATCATGAGAACTGAACTAGTGACAGTGGGTGAGAAGGTGGGTGAAGCATAAGGGAGACGGTGAGATTGGTATGGCGGCCTGCTGAAAGAACACAGGTAAGAGATGATGTTCTGATCTAAGAGATTCAATTTTGACTCTCTTTGATTAGCTGAAATCAGATGGTCCATAGGAAATAATAAGCAGAGAAAAATTGGTCTAGAGGCATTACTTTAACAGATACTTATTTAGTACCTGTTGTCTGCCAGGCGATGCAGCAGTTGCCAGGGAGAGAAAGATCAGTCGACAGCCCTGGCATCAGTGAGATAAGAGCTATATTAAAGCTTGAGGAGTTCTCATTGTGGCTCTGTGGGTTAAGAACCCAACACAGTATCCGTGAGGATGCAAGCTCCATCCCTGGCCTGGTTCGGTGGGTTAAGGATGCAGTGTCACCACATGCTGCGGTGTAGGTCGCAGATGCGGCTGAGATTCAGTGTTGCCATGGCTGGGGCGTAGGCCTCCACTGCAGCTCCAGTTGGACCGCTAGCCTGGAAACTTCCATATGCCTCGGGTGTGGCTATGAAAAGAAAAGAAAAGAAAAAAAAAGGCATGAAAGGCTCTGGACACAATGATAGAGGATCTACATTTTCTGATTATCATAAACACTAACTTCATAAGAGATAGCGTGGTGTTTGAACAGCTACTAGGTGCCATACTGTGGGTGAGCTTTACGTACATCATCTCCATAAAGGGCAAGATGCTAAAACTTACCTTTTTGTGTGTGTGTGTGTGTGTCTTTTTGCCTTATCTAGGGCCGCACCCGCAGCATATGGAGGTACCCAGGCTAGGGGTCTAACAGGAGCTGTAGCCGCCGGCCTACACCACAGCCACAGCAACGCGGGATCTGAGCCGTGTCTGAGACCTACACCACAGCTCACGGCAACGC
The DNA here is from genome assembly GCA_004024745.2 of Catagonus wagneri. Taxonomy (NCBI): domain Eukaryota; kingdom Metazoa; phylum Chordata; class Mammalia; order Artiodactyla; family Tayassuidae; genus Catagonus; species Catagonus wagneri. Next base: position 6,202,605 of record PVHT021183585.1, read on the forward strand.
CGGATCCTTAACCCACTGAGCAAGGCCAGGGATCGAACCCGCAACCTCATGGTTCCTAGTCGGATTCGTTAACCACTCAGCCACGAAGGGAACTCCCAAGATGCTAAAACTTACTTTTAAATGGTGTCTCCTCCCTTCAAAAGATCTTAACTACCCAACACTATTCTAACAAATTTATGCGGTGGCTCATTTGTAATACACGCGTTTCTTTTTCTTCTTTCTTTTTTCTTGGCTATGTGAAACACTTTATTTCTTCAACAATACCAATTTGAAGGAAATATGGTAGTATTTGTTAAATCTGGTTTTGCAGATGTGTGGATGTCTTATCTATTATTTTCGATACTTTGCTGTGGAGTCCACTCATTTCTGTGTGACTGAGCAATAGTAATTTTGTATTTCCCAGTTTTTTCCCCTTGGCTATGATTATCCGAAACACACAAGTACGTTAATAAAAAAAAAAAGGCATTAAGATAACCTTTTGCAAATGTACACATTTGGACTGCTAATTACGGTGGCTTAATTTATATTGCTGCCCTTTACGGTGGATTTAGCTCTTACTTAACAAGAGCTTAAGAAAACATTAACAGATTGCAAATCTTGGCCCTACTTTCATGCTCCAGTTAACAGCCGAGCTGAATATTAACCTCCTAGTTTTGTAGAGGACGGAGCCTGAGGTCACTCGGAGCAGCACGTTCAATCAACAGGCCCGACATGCGTCACGTTGGTGGTCTTGCCACAGGCCCGGATGTAAAACTGGGTGCATTTCTTAAGAACACAACATGCCCCCCGCCCCCGTGTAGCTATGCTGTGCACTGCATCAGTGTGGAAGACATGGTAATGGAGTTGATAAAAGTTTGTGTGGAGGTGGAGTTCCCTTCGTGGCTCAGTGGTTAACGAATCTGACTAAGAACCATGAGGTTGCGGGTTCGCATCCCCAGCCCTGCTAAATGAGTTAAGGATCCGGCGTGGCCGTGAGCTGCGGTGTAGGTTGCAGGCGCGGCTCAGATCCCGCGTTGCTGTGGCTGTGGCGAAGGCCGGCAGCTACAGCTCCTGTTAGACCCCTAGCCTGGGAACCTCCATATGCCACAGGTGCAACTCTACATAAAGGCAAAAAGACAAAAAAAAAAAAAAGAAAGTTTGTGTGGAGGTAAATCTAGCTTTGATTATTTTTTTTTCCTTTTTCCCCTCCTTTTTCTTTTTTTTTACACTTTAATGGATTTTATTTCAATTATAGGTGTACATAAATCATCACAAGTCAATTTTACAGATTTTGTATCCCAAACCCCCAGTGCCTCTCCCCACCCCCCAGATTGCCTTATTTGAAAAACCAAGGTTTTCCAAAATCTGTGAGTCACTGTCATCATCGACAGAAGAGTGGATAGGGAAGATATGGTACATACACACAATGGAACGTTACTCAGCCATTAAAAGGAATGAATTACCAACATTTATAGAGACATGGATGGACTTAGAAATTTTCATGTGAAGTGAAACCAGTCAGACAATTAGATAGCTTTGATTATTTTAAATTGTCTCTGAGATCCTCAGACAACAGATATCTGTGACAACACCTTTGTCAATGAAAAAATTTTTTGTTTTACACTTTACATATAACTTTATTCAGTTCAAAGAAATAGGTTTTCATGAGCTGCAAAGGTCCCCTGGTCCCAAGACCATGATCCATCTGCCATCCATGCAAGTTATTTTCAGGGCATCAATCTTTTTCCCAACTAAACTGCAAGTTCCTTAAAGGCAGAAAGTATGTCTTACATTTATTCTGCAAACCCTAATATGCTACACATGAGATGTGGACAAAATGCTTCTGCATTTGGCTCTGCTACTTGCTATCTGTGTGTCTTCAGCAAATCCCCTTCGCTTCCCCAAGCTTCAGTTTGCTTATGTGAGAAAAGAGGGAATGATATCTTTTGAAAACTAAGTTATATAATACATTTAAATGATGCTCTAAACCTAAATAAATTACCAAATATCATCTAAAGTACATTAATAGTGTATTACTGAGCATTATACTCATATAACTGTAACCTTGCTATTGACGATTAAGAGCAACCAGTGAAAACAAATCCCGCTTGTATGTCATGTGGAAAACCTCTCAGAGGTAGAATTTCTGAAAGAAAAAATAATTTTGCTTTATATGATTTGTACAGTACTGTCATATGTGACAATGCCAATGATATCAATTATCTCCAGAGATTATAGTGTGGAGGAAATCTATGACATTTACCAAGAAAATACATTTTTTAACTCAAAATACTGTCCATCATTTTTATTCCAATTGGAAAAAAAGGGCAAGAAATGCACCTTTCATTGCCACAAATGAAGGAGAAAGGAGATTTAAAGTACAAAAAAAAACTGGAGTTCCTGTTGTGGTGCAGTGGAAATATATCCGACTAGAATCCAGAAGGATGTAGGTTCAATCCCTGGCCTCGCTCCATGGGTCAGGGATCCGGCATTGCTGTGAGCTATGGTATAAGTTTCAGAGAAGGTTCAGATCCTGCTTTGTTTTGGCTGTGGTGTAGGCCGGCAGCTGTAGCTCCGATTTGATCCCTAGCCTGGAAACTTCCATATGCCTTGAGTGCGGCCCCAAAAAGACCAAAAAAAAAAAAAAAGAATAAAAAACTTGTGTAATTAATATACTGAAAGTGAAGGTCATCTACAAAACAAATTTCTATTTTTAAAATCACATTAACTGGAGTAAAAAAGAATTGTAAACATCATAGTGTTTCTGGAATATTGATTTGGTTTCTATACACGTCATTGTATAGAAACTTCTTTTTTTTAGCTCGAATGATCAAGGTCTATTAAAAATGAGATGCTGCTGGATATTCTTTGAGGCAGGTTAAGGATCCAGCATTGCCATTGCAGTGGCTCTGGTTGCGGCTGTGGTGCCGGTTCAATCTCTGACCCAGGAATTTTCACCTGCCACAGGAGCAGCCAAAAATAAAAATAAAGGAGTTCCCCTTGGGGCTCAGCAGAAAGGAATCTGACTAGCATCCAGGAGGGCGCAGATTCAATCCCTGGCCTTGCTCATTGGTTAAGGATCTGGCATTGCTGTGAGCTGTGTTGTAGGCCTGCAGCTACAGCTCTGATTTGACTTCTGGCCTAGGAACCTCCATATGCTGAGGGTATGGTCCTAAAAGACAAAAACATAAAATAAAAATAAGTGGTGGTGTTTTTGAGAGGCTAAGGTCAAGTTGGAAATATCCCTCATCACTTTTGATTGCAAGATCTTTTTTTTTTTTTTTGTCTTTGCAACTTTTCTAGGGCCGCATTTGCAGCATAAGGAGGTTCCCAAGCTAGGGGTCCAATTGGAGCTGCAGCCGCCGGCCTACACCACAGCCACAGCAACGCAAGATCCAAGCCGCATCTGCAACTACACCACCGCTTATGGCAACGCCGGATCCTTAACCCACTGAGCAAGGCCAGGGATCAAACCCGCAACCTCATGGTTCCTAGCCGGATTTGTTAACCACTGAGCCACAACGGGAACTCCGAAATATCTTCTTTTTAGGCCACATCTCATTCTTTTGACCTGAGAAGTCAATGAAATATGCAGTTGAAATTAAAAAGGTGTCATCCAAGGAATTCCTACTTAGTGCAGCGGAAACTAACCTGACTAGTTTCCCTGAGACTGTGGGTTCGATCCCCAGCCTCGCTCAGTGGGTTAAGGATCTGGCGTTGCCATGAGCTGTGGTGTAGTTTGCAGATGTGGCTGGCATCTGGCATTGTTTTGCCTGTGACATAGGCCAGCAGCTGTAGCTCTGAATCGACCCCTCGCCTGGGAACTTCCATATGCTGCGAGTGTGACCCTAAAAAGCAAAAAAAAAAAAAAAAAAAAGGTGTCATCTCAACCTTAGGAGGGAAGGCAGCCCATGGATTTATTTCCACCAATGTATCTGTCATTTAAGTTCAGAGATTCCACAGCTGCGTGCCTTCCATTTAACCCACTGTAAGCAAGATGGCTAGTGTCTTTTCTGAGCCGGGGGCTGTCTACTTCCCCCAAATAAAGGTATGTTGTAGTGGGAGTTCCTGCTGTGGCTCAGCGGGTTAAGAATGTGACATAGTGTCTGTGAGGTTGCGCCTCATTCCAGTGGATTAAGGATCCGTCATTGCCACAAGCTGCAATGTAGGTCACAGATAACTGCTCCGATCCAGTGTTGTTGAGGCTACGGCTTAGAGTGGGGAGCATGCGGAGTGAGACGTGATAGGAAATAATCCTACATTAGCGACCCGACCCTAAAGAGCATTTTACAAAACGATCACAGGAATTTCCTTAGTCTTTATAGGCTGACCCTTCCCAGACTAGGGGATTGTCTTAAGGGTTGTCTGCTGCTAGGTGTTTCCTTGACCAGCGGCTGTTTTTGTTCATTTTTTTACTAACGTTACATTGTCCTTATGCAAATAATTTTGAATTGTGTTCATTTTCATTAACCTTAATCAATGGCATTATAAAAGGGTGACAATGACCACAGGATACCTTACGTCTGTCTTATTACCAGCACTGTGGACATCACTGCATTTCGAAGGCCCTGAGTGACCCACCTGGTGAATGGCCACCGAAATTAGAGTATGTGTGGAGTTCTCTGGTGGCTCAGTGGGTTAAGGATCTGGGGTTGTCACTGCTGTGGCTCGGGGTCACTGCTGCTGCGGGGTGCCATCCCTGGCCCAGGAATTTCCACATGCCTCACGTACCGAAAAAGTAAATAAAAACATTGTAGTGCGTGGTCCCCAGAAATACTGTAAGTATAAGAAAACCCTGCCATTTCACTCCAGTCATAGAATCCAGCATGTATTTTTCCTCAGGAAAGGGGACATTTTCAGCATTGCTAGGTCTTGAAACACTACTTTTCATTTGTAGACTATTCCTTTGAAAATCTGAGATACCAGAGTGACTCTGAATGCCATCTCAAGGGTCTCTTTTTCCTTTATCTTCTCTCAAAAACATCTAAGTCCCGGAGTTCCCATCATGGCTCAGTGGTTAACGAACCCGACTAGGAACCATGAGGTTGTGGGTTCGATCCCTGGCCTCGCTCAGTGGGTTAAGGATCCGGCGTTGCCGTGAGCTGTGGTGTAGGTCGCAGGTGCGGTTCGGATCCTGCATTGCTGTGGCTGTGGCATAGGCCGGAGGCTACAGCTGCGATTCGACCCTTAGCCTGGGAACCTCCATGTGCCGCAGGTGTGGCCCTAAAAGGTCAAAAAAAAAAAAACAAAAAAAAAAACCTAAGTCCCTGATGCCAAACTATTCCCAACTCTGACACTGTATGTTAATTTTTTTTTCTGAAAAATTATCTCAAGTTTTAAAGACACATCCAGAGACTTATTACTGATCACTTTGGCTGGAAATAAGGAATCGTGTTCTGATCTCAAACGACCGATGATACAATAATTACATATTCTTTATATTTCCAGTTAAGGATGGATTCCTTAACTGGAGTAAAATTCCTTTCAAGCAAATGAAGAACCATTTCTGTATCCAGTAATGCGTCCTGAAAACTTGTACTGAATCCTTTCTATGTTCTGTGCTAAACAGATCAGCTGGCACAGCTCGGGGCTGGAGCAGGTTCTGACCCATTTTTGAGCAGACTGAGGTGAGCCTGATGACTAACTAATACGATGGGGATGTGGCAGGCTCTTTACAAGTTCTCTATAAGATGTTTAGAGATCCTGAATGCAAAAGGGAAGTGGCGCAAACATCAGCAGGTCTTCAGAGCGAAGACACACACATGTCTCTTTAATCTCCTATCCCCTTTCTAGCCATCCACTACATTTCACATTTCTTTCTTCCCTAGTCTATATGCTTAGAAAGCTGCTTTTTTTTCAAGGCACCCTAGATATCCGTGCCCGTATACTTTGGCTGTTGCCTGATAACCATAAGGATTCTGATTCAGTTGCCTGATAATCCTAAGAACCGACGTTACAATAAAATAGTGAATGTTGACAATTGCTTATAAAATTCAGCACAATGAATGCAATACACAGGAATCCAAACTTGCTCTTGCAGGGTACCGGAAGAATATTGTGTCTTTAGAAAGAAGCTTACACTTTCATACCCCTTAAAGTAAAGAACCCTTCCTAGGCTGTATTTCATCTATGGAGCACTGGCGCCCCCTTCCAGCTCAGGATTAAGAATGGCAGCCCAAGTGAGTAAACCAGGCATTCTGGCTCTGTGAATTAATTCCACCAGAGGAAGAGGTGTTAGGTCAACAGTTTCATCGAAGTGTGCAAATAAGCATCATGATAGCAGGACTGTTTGGTGGACATTATTTATTTCACCTCTGTGTTTATTACCGGGTCATTTCCAATTGTGTTTTAATCCAAAAACCTGGACAAGATAAAAATGACAACCGGGTATTTTTCAGATTTAACAGCTAAGAGTGGATCGAATATACTTATCTGAGGAAAAAACTCAGAGGGAAGAACTCCATATATGGTGAAAAGTATTAATCTAGCAGTGGGTTAAGGATCTGGCGATGCTGCAAGCTGTGGGGTAGGTCACAGATGTAGCTTGGATCCAGTGTTGCCATGGCTGTGATGTAGGCTGCAGTTGCAGCTTGGATTCAACTCCTAGCCTGGGAGCATCCATATGCCACAGATGCAGATCTAAAAAGAAAAAAATAAAATAAATAAAAATAATACCAAATAATGGCGCTTCTTGAACAATACCTAATTCCAACCTCCCTCATGCCTGCTGCAGTGAAAGAGGTTCTGCTTTCCTTACTCCTTTAGCAAATATAATATCTTGTATCCTTAAATACGGAAACAGAACATAACTCTATGCTAAATCCAATAAACAGAGGCTATCTGTACATATGCGTATTTGTAGGTATAGGCACCTATGCTGTTCTCTTTTTCTTTAGATGTCTAGAGCTGCCTGCAAAGGGCCTTAGTGATCTACTTTTCCATTTTGTAAAAGAATGAAATCTTACAAAGAATAAATGACTTTCCCATTGTGGCACAGCGGAAGTGAATCCGACTAGTATCCATGAGGATGCAGGTTCGATCCCCGACCTCGCTCAGTGACTTAAGGATCCGGCGTTGCTGTGAGCTGTGGTGTAGGTTGCAGACGTGGCTCGGATCCCGCGTTGCTGTGGCTGTGGCCCACGTAGCGTAGACCAACAGCTGTAGCTCCGATTTGACCTCTAGCCTGGGAACGTTCACATGCCTCAGGTGGGTGCAGACCTAAAAAGCAAAAAAAAAAAAAAAAAAAAAAAAAAAAATGGAAGAATGAAATCTCAGAAAGAATGAATGAATGATTAAATTTATTCTCATGGGATTTCCAAGAGCTTTTCTGGTCTTATTCATTGAACAACCCTGAAGTTTAGACTGTCTAAATTTTAATTAGTCAGATGGTTGCTAGAAAGTGACCATTTTTATTAAGACTAAAGAAAAATAGGAAGAAAGAAATATTTGCAAATTTTACTAGGTTCCAGAAAACACAAAATTAGAGGAAGCCATTGTTTGGTTTCTTGGAATTTGTTCCTTCTTTCCAAAATGCCAACCCTAGCTGCAATTATGGCATTCAGTTTTTTGAGAAAAAACCCTTCAACAGCTTCTGAGTATTATTCAAATCTTCTTTATTTCAGATTAAGTAGCTATTAATGTTAACTCGGAAAGGAAAAAGGATGGAACTACAGACCCAGACTCCCACTGTTAGTAGGATGCTGGGTAGGGTGTTACTATCTTCTTCAGTTGACTCCAAATTCCATATTTACCTGTTGAATTTTTCTTTAATTTGGGGCTAATTCCTCTTAAGAGGTTTGCAGTGTTTGTATAACCTATGCACCATCTAGTGGTAACAGGTGGAAAAAAATCTGAGAAAAATGAAACAAAAGGGCCTTCCAGAGACAAAATAGAGCACCTCATCTTTGAAATAGTGCCTGATGAGTGTACCATTTCTGATAAAGAATTTTAAAAATTGCGATTATTTTTGATAACCTTTGAACAGTGCTTATCAAGTGGACTATCTGTGGCAAGGGAAAGGAGTTTTTCTGGATTGTACATGTTGAAACTTATTAGAGATCATACCCATTGTGTTTTAGTTCAGCTACTAATCACTGTTCATGCACCCCCTTGCCAGAGCAAGAGTGGGTCCAGGATTAAGTGCTCAGAGCAGACTAGCTGGGATTTCTGTTTACCTGAATGACCTTTGACAAAATTACCTAACTTCTCTGGCCTTCTGGAAATCCTTCCTGTAAACATGAGAAAAAATAAGAAACACATGATAAGCACTTATAAAAATGCTCAGTGCAGAGTTCCCGTCATGGCTCAGTGGTTAACGAATCCAACTAAGAACCATGAGGTTGTGGGTTCGATCCCTGGCCTTGCTCAGTGGGTCAACGATCTGGCGTTGCCGTGAGCTGTGGTGTAGGTTGCAGACACGGCTCGGATCCCGCGTTGCTGTGGCTGTGGTGAAGGCCAGCGGCTACAGCTCCTGTTAGACCCCTAGCCTGGGAACCTCCATATGCCATGGGTGTGGCTCTAGATAAAGGCAAAAAGACAAAAAAAAAACAAAAAAAATGCTCAGTGCAAATTAACTACTCATTAAATGTTGTGTTATTAATTATTATGAAACAAATCAGAAAAATGTATATCAATTTCATCTTTACCCTGTTCTTCAATCAAGTCAATATAAAAAGCCAAAGTTTTTTTTTCCATTAACATCATAGGCCTGCCATTAGCTGTGGCTGGCTGCTCCCAGAATAGACAGAATTTAAAAATTCCCATGGGAATTTCACAGGCCCAACAGGGGCCACTTGAGCCCACTTAGGAAGTCAACAGCAGTGCATCCTTCAGACAATGGGTATGGAGAGCGTGTTGGCAAAATGGAATTTCTGCCTCAATAGACACGGGCTCAAAACATGCTCTTCTATCTTTAATGGGTATTGGCCCGTTCTCATACTATTTACTTAGCCATTTTTCTCCTTTCTGCTGATTATGGTTGAACCAGTCCACTGCTCATTACTGGACAATGAACAAGGGAGAGTGATGTTGAAACTGACAGTATTCACGGCCTGAACCTTGCCAGAACACAGACTGGGACTGGAACCCACATGCCAGGACTCAAACCTGGCCTAAACCCAGGGTGGGACTCAAACCCACATGTCGGGGCTTGCTCAAACTTTTCCCCTTGGTCTGGATGTGAATGCAGGATTAATTCCATCCACCATCCAATGACCTGAGGCAATTCTCATGCCTCCACTAATCCAGCATGTCTGTCTTGGGCGGATGGCTTTCTTGAGCAATTTATTAACTTCCAGTGAACTCCCATTGTCCCCTAAGTTTCCCTCTTTAAATGTGGTCCTTTATCGTGACTTCTATAACTACCTGTGCCGACTCCATCCCCATCAATATTAGAACACATTCTAATTTATATTAACCTTCTGGTTGCATGAGAAGTCAAAGAGGAGGAAAGCTATTGAAAGAACTATCTGTTGAACAAGGCTCTTCAGGAAAGAGCAAGCATATGGAAGATGAGATTTGATTGATGGAAGATTAGAGCAGCAGAATGTGGGTGCTGTTAAAAGAATTGAGGCCCTCACCAGGTATCCTGGGGGAAGGTGCCTGGATAGTGATGGGGCAACATGTGAGGACAGAGTGCTTGGATAGGAAAGACTCTGGTATCCTCTGTTCACTGTATTTTTCCTCAGCCTGGGGCCAGCCACTAATAAATTGCTTCTGAGACACATGCTCAGTGACTATGCCTCTGTCATCAACTACCAACTAAATTGGCTCCTTGCTCTTTGACTTACTGGGCAAGCACTGAGTATCTGGTTTATAACCATCAAAAGGTGGTTTCTCCAGACATCGAGAGTAATGACTTGCCAGCAATATCAATGACTGACTTTCCTTTATTGATGAAAAATTAATTAATAATCCATCTATTTCTAAAGATATAGAAACTGTAGGGAGTTCCCTAGTGGCTCAGTAGATTAAGGATCTGGTGATATCACTGCTGTGGCTTGAGTCGCTGCTGTGGTATGGGTTCCACGCCTGGCCTGGGAAATTCCACATGCTGCAGGCATGGCCAAAAAAAAAAAAAAGAAAAGAAATAGAAATTTTATTTGAGAATACCTGAGGATTATAACCTGGGAGGAAAGCTCTGAGGACTGTTCCGCTTGTTAGAGGTCAAGCACATTGCACACTTTTTTGAGGCAAAAGGTTATACATCAAATGACATTTTGACAGTTAACACAATCCAGATCTGCCCAGATAAAGTGAACCATGGGTCATCATGACCCCTTACAAGACTAAGAAGGAATGTTACCTCCACAAAAGGGCTGATTAAGGAGTTTCCGTCGTGGCTCAGTGGTTAACAAATTCAACTAGGAACCATGAGGTTGCGGGTTCAATCCCTTGCCTTGCTCAGTGGGTTAAGGATCTGGCGTTGCCGTGAGCTGTGGTGTAGGTTGCAGACGCGGCTGGGATCCCCCGTTACTGTGGCTGTGGCAAAGGCCGGAGGCTTTAGCTCCTGTTAGACCCCTAGCCTGGACACCTCCATATGCCATGGGTGAGGCCCTAGATAAGTCAAAAAGACAAAAACTAACTAACTAAATAAATATATAAATAGATAGATAGCAGGCCTCAACAGAGACAGGGAACTCCAGCTTTCTAAACTCTTTTTAGTCCCCCCTCCCTTTTTTTTTGTCTTTTTAGGGCCACACCCAGGGCATATAGAGGTTCCCAGCCTAGGGCCAGAGCTCTAGCTGCTGGCCTACACCACAGCCACAGCAATGCCAGATTCGAACATCTGCAGCCTACACCACAGCTCATGGCAATGCTGGATCCTTAACCCACTGAGCAAGGCCAGGAATCGAACATGGGTCCTTCTGGATACTAGTCAGATTAGTTTCCACTGAGCCATAACAGGAACTACTCCTTAGTTCTGATTTTTGCTATTGCGACATAATGCTGAGGAATACTGGTAAGGTTATTGAGAGAGAAATTATTTTGTTTAAAAAATTGGTGACTACAAAGGTAAGAAAATGTATGAAAAGAAAAAAATCTTCAAGGTGTGTAAAATGGACAAATAAAATTATCAATTAGGTTTAGTGTTTAGTAGGAAATAGCAGTTTCATTAAAAAAAAAAAATCAAGTCTAGGAGTTCCCCTTGTGGCAGCAGAAACGTATCCAACTAGGAACCATGAGGTTACAGGTTCAGTCCCTGGCCTTTCTCAGTGGGTTAAGGACCCAGCATTGCCGTGAACTGTGGTGTAGGTTGCAGACGCAGCTCGGATCTGGCATTGCTGTGGCCGTGGTGTAGGCCAGCAGCTGTAGCTCTGATTAGACCCCCAGCCTGGGAACCTCCATATGTCGCAGGTGCAGCCCTAAAAGGCAAAAAGAAAAAAAAAATCAAGTCTAATGTCTCATCTACATGCAGAAAAAGTAAGTATAAAAAATAGTCTTTGCTCAGGCAAGAAATTAATCTGAGGATCCAGATTTTCATGTTGAAAGAAGAAGTTGAGAAAATCCAGAGAGTATCAACAAAGTCATTGAACAATGACCATTCATATGAGTTTGACTTTATTGACATAAAACGGTTCATTTAACTTACTTCTGTGGAAATTTTCTGAATGCAGCTAGACCTGGACTATCAATACATTGTGGAACTAAGAATGATTCTTTGGGTCAGTGGAGCAGCCAGAAGTCCTAAGAGACAAAAATAAGAGAAATTTAAAAGAAAAAAAAAATAATGGAATGGCACAGGGTATATTCCATTACCTGTTATATATAAGCCACTAGACATCTTAAAATTATCATAACCACAATTTTCCCTCTGATGTGAGCGCCTGGATAAATTTACAGAGAGCTAGTAGGCTGTATTGTATCACAAATCTCCAGATCAAAGCCTTTTGGTAACAATAGACACTGACTGCATCCCTGCAGGGTTTCACCATACCTGGGTAATCGAGCAGGGAATCCACAGATCACAGCCCTGTGCTGGACATGAACCACATCCTCTTCAAAGGAGAACGTGTGATGGGTGATGGCCTTGCATCTTTATAATTGCTCTTTCGAACCACGACTTACTGAAACCAAAAAAATCTTCTTCCATAGATCACAAATCCTTTCTTGTATTAGCTAACTGGGTCTATTAGCTTTGGTAGATTTCTGCTTCCCCAAAGCAAAAATGCTTGATAATATTTTTTAAACATTTGCTAATACTTAAATTGGCTTATACTCTATTCATCAGACATACATCCTCGGACATATATACAGACACCATGTAAATCATATACTATGCATATCCTTAGAGAGATATTGGATACTGAATCAATGGGAAAAAATAATTTTATTTTTTGCAATAAAGGACCACAAGCAGAAGCTTTTGAAAAATAAAACATTATAGCAGAAAAATATTCACTAAAAGTGTTCAAAGATAAAACTGAAGAAATCTGATTGGCATGTCAAATACCTAAAAACTGAAGTTCCAAAAGGAAGAAGATGAGAAGAACTTATAAAAGCCATGAATCAAGAATATTTTGCAGAACTGAAGGACTTGAAATCCAGATTAAACGAACCACTGACTACCCAGTATAATGAACAGCAAGAAAATGGTGTACCTAAGGATCATCATCACAAAATTTTACAACACTGGGAATAAAGAGAAAACCCCAAAACTTTCAGAGAGAACAAAAAACCATCTATCAAGGATCGGGTATATGAAGAACATTGCACTCCTAAGCCAACACTACAAACTTGAAAGAAAAAAAGGAATAGCAACATCATCAAATTCTTTGTATAAAGCATTTTCAATTTAGCATTCAATTCCCAGCCAAGCTACTAATCAAGAGCAATGGTGAAATAAATAGACCTTTTTGAATACCCAAGCTCTTTGAAATATTACCGGGGCACTTTGAAACTCTAGTTTAGGAATTTTCTCAGGAATTTCTGGAGGATGTTCTCCATCAAAATAACAGAATGAACCAAGAAGAGGAAGGCATGGGATCGAAGTGGAAAATAAGATCTCACACGGAAGAATGTCAAAGGGGATCTCTTGATGACAGAAAGAAAGTTCCAGGGCCAAAGCTTTGCAGTAGGCCATGAAGGCAACCAGTACAGGTTGGAACAGAATGACTGAAAGAAACGTCCAGAAGAAAACAAACAGAAGTTCCTGGTGGCTCAGTGGGTTAAGGATCAGGTGCTGTCACTGATATGGCTCAGGTTGCTGTTGTGGCACAGGTTCCATCCCTGGCCCAGGAACTTCTGTAACCTGCAGGTGCAGCCAAAAACAAACAAACAAACAAAAACGAAACAGAAGGAAACAAACAATTAAAAAAATGAAGGTGACAGACTTTCTGATATATTTATGAGGAAAAGTTCCTTATAAAACAGCTGGGGCTCCTGAGATGAACACGCATATAGAATAAGGTACATAGAAAACTAAGCAAATTTTTTAAAAAAGAACAAGTTTAGGAGGAAGACAAGAAGTTGTGCAGGAATTGAAATATAATCATAATACATCTTGTGAATCATAACAATGTAACCGGTGAATACTGATTTAACCAAAAATTATGATGTAGTTACTGGTGGACAGGGAACAACTTAAAGGAGCAAAATCCTCAACTATGTAAAAGGAGGTCCACTGATATTCTCAGTCTTTAAACTCAGAGATAAAATGTAGTAAAAAAAAAAAAAAAGAGTGTTCCTAGGAGGAAGCCTGAACTCAGGTCTGGAGTAAGAAATGCACAAAATGAGACACATCACGCCTGAAAACAAGGACTCTATCAAAGATCACCGAGCAGTGGCTACAGGGTTCCAAGTGGTGCTCTCGCAACACTACTTTGTGTTTGAAATTTTTTGCTATTAAAAAAAAAAAAAGGGAATGGGGTGTAGGATTGGGAGGAAGAGAACTTTCTAATAAATGAATTTCAGTCCTGTTTGAATATTTTAAATAAGAACATAAATGTATGTCTGCCTTATGGAATTTCTGATTAATTTTAATTTTAGATTAAAATTTAAAAGAAACAATGGAGTAGGCATAGTACTTAGAAGTGCGACGTTAAATACCATGGAGACTTAATAAGAGCTGAAAAAGTTGGCCAAAGGGAGGGCCATGAAGAAGGAAGAGCAGAATTGCAGTTCTGCTGTTCGTAGGCCTTTGGTCTTATTTGGATTTTAAATTATCTGCATACTTTACTTCAATAAAATCAGACTTTAATTTAAAAAAAAATTTCTGGCCACGCCCTGCACATGTGGAAGTTCCCAGGCCAGGGACTGAACCATGCCCCAGCAGTAACCAGAGCCACAGCAGTGACAATGCTGGATCCTTAGCCACTGGGTTTAAGGAACTCCTTTAAAATATTTTTAATAGAAGATAATGGGTTTCAGGACCACATGGAACTTCATTAAAAATTTTATTTGGACATTTATCAGCTAAGGGGCCTTGAACAGCAGCTTCATCTCTCTCAGTCTGTACATCTATGAAATAAAGATAATAGATCCGCATGGGGAGTCATGAAGCTTTAACATAATACATTTGCAGTACTTAGCCTGGCACATAGTCAGTATATGATAGATATTATTACTGTATTATATTTAGAACCTTTGAGGAAGCTGAACTCTAAACCTGCTAAATGTCCAAACGTGGCTAAAGCCTTTCAAAATACAGCATGGAAAGGAGTTCCCTTCGTGGTTCAGTGGTTAACGAATCCGACTAAGAACCATGAGGTTGCGGGTTCGATCCCTGGCCTTGCTCAGTGGATTAAGGATCCGGCGTTGCCGTAAGCTGTGGTGTAGGTCGCAGACGCGGCTCGGATCCCGTGTTGCTGTGGCTGTGGTGAAGGCCAGCGGCTACAGCTCCTGTTAGACCCGTAGCCTGGGAACCTTCATATGCTGCGGGTGCGGCTCTACATAAAGGCAAAAAGACAAAAAAAAAAAAAAAGCAAAACAAAATACAGCATGGATGGACATGGATATTGAATGGGAGCCAGGAATCCATTCTCTTCCAATTTAAGCAAAAGAAAGAGTTGGAGGAATCTGTGCTCTTAGCATACAGATGTCTTCAAGAGTGGAAGTCAGGTTTCTCTCACACAAAGAGACAGAGAAGCTTTCTCCAAGACACAAGAATACTAACACAATTTTAATGACTCATCTATATGAACCAGTGGTTTAAAATCCCACTGGTGGTTTAAGATTCCCAAACTCCTCAAATTCAAATAGCCCTTGGCAGCCTGAATTGGATCATCAGGAGCTAAGAGTAAGCAAACTGGCTTTTCTACACTTTCAGTACATTGTTAAGAGGCAAACAGAATAAAGAAACTCTTGGATCAATAAAACTTAATCTGGAAGACACCTTTATATAGGTCTCAATTTCTCTAAAAATTATTGTGATTATGATGTATCAGTTTCTTGTACACCATAGATTTTTTTTTTTGTCTTTTTGCCTTTTATCTAGAGCCGCACCCGCGGCATATGGAGGTTCCCAGGCTACGGGTCTAACAGGAGCTGTAGCCGCCAGCCTTCGCCGCAGCCACAGCAACGCGGGATCCGAGCCGCGT
>PVHT021183585.1:6218219-6243582 GCA_004024745.2 Catagonus wagneri
TTTTTTTTTTTTTTTTTGTTTTGCCACATCTGGGGCATACAAATGTTTCCTGAGCAGGGATGGAACTCATACCATAGCAGCGACCTGGGCTGCTGCAGTGACAATGCCAGATCCTTAACCCATGAGCCACCAGGGAACTCCTAGTTTATGCTCCTTATTTTAAGTGTTGTTTTTATAGAGAAGATGTCATTGACCACCCCACGTGCCAATTTGCTCTTTCTCCCTCCCTCTCTCTCTCTCACCTACGCACACACAATTAATTCATGTCCGTATAATATCTAAGTGAAAATTTTCCCAATCCTTACTAGAAAATCAACAACATTTTGAGTAGCTGTAATAGACCCAATGGGCTGGCTAACTCAATCCCCTTTCCTCTACCCAAATTCACTCTAGAGGCTGAAAGAGCTCACTCTGGTAGACTTCTTTACAGGCAAAATAGTCATGTGACAGGTTTCCGACAACAAAGTCATGATGACATAAGAGGACATTTGGGGGCTTCTGATAAGTTTTTTATTCTCCTTTTCACTTCCCACCTTGAAGGCAAATGTGGGTTTCCATGGGAAGAGACATCTTGAGACCACGAAGAGTCACACTAACTTGCTAAGAGTGAGATGGAAAGAAGAAAAATTAAGCCTGGGTCTCTGATGACAGAATTGAGAGAAACACATCCCTCACTGATTCACCAGCACTTTAGATTTCTTTCATGTTTACTGTTGAAGTTTTTTTCTCTTTTCATATGCCAAGAAAACAATAAGATGAAAACAGGACTTATAAAAATGTACAAGAATGCAACCTAAATGCCATTATTCATGTAGTGCTTCCTTTAAAAAAAAGAAAAAAAAAGCCACTTATCTTCCAAAGATGTTAAGCGTTTTGAAGTCTACCATCTTATTTCTCATCACTAAATTGAAGGAACACAGACGCGAAGGCAGAGAAAGGCTATACAAATTATACACAGGTTAAGTGAATTTTTGGTCAAAATGAGGTATGTTGGAACCATTGCAGTTTTTTTTCAATTGTATGTGCTTCTTCCTATACTCATAAAAATGTTCACTCTTAGTTTATTTTTTTATTTTATATACTTTACACTAAACCATAGACTCCAGCCACTAAGATTCAAAATTGTTGCTCTCTCACTTACATTACTCTGACATTAAACAAGTTACCTGGTCACATGAATCTTCAGTTCCTACATCTAGAAAATGTGGGAAACGATAATTCTGACTTCACAGGGGTGAAGGCTCAAGGAGAAAATCCACACCAAAAGTTTAACACGGTCTTTGGCAGATATGGGTTCAGCAAATGTTAGCTATTATTATTGCAACAGCTACAACTATTTAACAAAAACCTATATAGCCTGTACGGTATGTCAGGACTGCCCTTGTGCTTGGCAAAGATTAATGTACTTACTGTTCACAAAACTCTATGAAGTTGTTTCATTTTTATTATCATTATTGTATTATTGGGCACAGAGGAAATTTTCCAGGATTACACAGCTCCAAGGTGGCCGAGCTACAATTTGGACAAGGAAAGCCTAGCTCTAGAATGGATGCTGTGAGCCCATTGTCTGCTTCCCTGCCTTCTTCTCTTCCTTCCCTCTTTCCTGCTCTCTTACCTACCAAGTGGTAAGCCTTAAACAAAAAGGCCAAAAAGTTTCCAGTAACTTGGAAGCAATTTTAAAAACCTTGTGATTTTTGATCACCTTACCTTAATATAAATTTTTTGTACTTAATAATGTGTTTATTTACCTAAATATCAGTTGCCTATAAAAGAAAATAGACTCTGGATGATATTAACTACAATGAATGCTTTCAATCACTCTCATTTTTTCTCTAGATGTTTAGAGCACGTTTAGAGCAGCCAATTATCTTCATATGTGAAGATACTCATTTACCCCTAAGGCTGAGATAGAAAATTGAAGGAAGTATCCTGAAGTAATTAGTTTTCAGCGGGATTTGAAATTTAACACGTTAACTTGAAATTTATTGGCCAATATTTCATTACCTCTAACCAATGAACCTGCTAAAGAGGCTGTTTCTTCTTTTAAAGACCAAAATCTCGTGTTCCTGGAGTATCTTTTCACATGAGTGTATGACATGTCCAGTCTGCAGTTTTCCTTTGCAGCCTCCACCACTTAGAATTTCTCATCACCATGTTGCTACTGGGACAGCTAAGTAGCTTCTATCTGCTCAGGTGTGTGTTCTCACTGTACCATCACCTCCTTATAAATGTACATCACACACACGTGAAGGATCCCCTACAAGCCATGGGCTCCAGTTGTCTGTAAAGCAGACATGGACAAAATTGAACACAAAGTTACAAAAAGGCATGTGTGCTCTTAGGATGATATTGGCCCCAGAGGAAAAGAGAGAGATGAGAAGCCAAAATCCTAATGACAAACTCATTGCAACAAAGGCAGCTAAAAAGATGCTGTAGCCCCTTTTCTTCCTCACCATTCATGTGTTAACTGAGCTAAGGTCATGGTGAAAGATACTAGCTGGTATGCGGTAGCCTTACCAACTTCCCCCCTTCCACCAAAGAAATCCAGAGTGGCAGATATTCCAGTAAAATTACGTGCAGGAAAAAAAAGTAAAGATAATGGTTTGTTTGACTATGTTTTACTCCAACAATTAATTGCTAAATGATAAATTGAAGAAATAGAGAGCTGGAAAACCTGGGGAAATTATTTAACTTCTCTAGGACTCAGATTTCTCAACACACACACTCTGCATTTAGTCATACTAAGTTATTTGCAATTTCTTCAAGGGACTACATCGGTTAAATATTTTTATTTCCAGCCCCCACATCTATTGCCTGGCACTTAGTAGGTTCTCAGCAGATACTGGTTTTCCAGGGTTGCAGGAAAATCTAATAATTGGGAAAGAGAAAGAATATAGCTGCTCATTTGCTATTATCTGTCTTGGTCTCTCATTACACAAGTAGCTATGCTTTGGCGTTCCCGTTGTGGCTCAGTGGTTAACGAATCCGACTAAGAAACATGAGGTTGCGGGATCGATCCCTGGCCTAGCTCAGTTGGTTAAGGATCCGGCGTTGCCATGAGCTGTGGTGTAGGTTGCAGACGTGGCTCGGATCCCGCGTTGCTGTGGCTGTGGCGAAGGCCGGCGGCTACAGCTCCTGTTAGACCCCTAGCCTGGGAACCTCCATATGCCGCGGGTACGGCACTAGATAAGGCAAAAAGACAAAAAAAACCCAAAAAAACAAAAAAAGACAAATAGCTATGCTTGTAATGAATGCATGAGCCCTGGGAAAATAAATCATTTCCAAGAATTTATTAGAGCAAGAGACTTTGCCTTGGGAAAGATTGGAGAGTTGCAGCATATCGTGCCTATCAATACAGTATAGTTTTATACTATATTGTAGTACTTGTCTCTGGAGGGATTTAATTTTTAAAATGTAGTACATAAAAAAGTCCAATAGGCTTAAACAAACAAAGCTTAAAAAAATACATTATCAAGCCAAGAATAGCACTTACTTACCATTTTCCTTATGTGTCTGCCCCTTCTACCAAACTATAAGCTTTGTGAGACCAGTGGTATTATTTTACCCATCTTTATATCCAGGGCGATACTCAAATACTTCACAACCAGTATGGGAGAGACTTTGACCAATCAGAACAGACGCTGAGTGTATACCATCAATGTGGCCGTTGTTTTGTGCTGATTAAATATTAGTCCTAATCTTTCCTAGTTTCTACTAGCACATAGCCTGCGAAAATAGTAGATGCTAAAAAAGTGTTTAGTAAATGAATAAATAAAGGGATAAGGACATGAATGCCACAAACCACCATCCCACCCAAGTCCAGTTCTCCCAGGATTTTCTGATTATAGCTCTTTATTTTTATTTATTTATTTTTGGCCATGCTCACGGCATGCAGGAGTTCCTGGTCCAGGGAGCACACCCACACCACAGCACTGGCCCACACCACAGCAATGACAATGCCAGATCCCTAACCACCAGGCCAAAAGGGAACTCCTAGATCAATCTTTAAACCTGGCCTTGCACAATGCTGAGAAAGGGGCTGCAGATACTGCGGAAGCCACATAACCTAGAGTCCCCTGGAACCATTGGCAATGGATTCAGTCAGCCCAGGGCTTTGTAATAATCCCCACAACCTTGGTTATTTTTAAGAACATAATCTCAGTAATAAACATAAAAAGCATGTCGATGAGGCTTGTGGTTTAGAAAACAGGTTGACTGCCTCAGCGGTTTCTGTACAGCCATGCCTAATTTAGAGATAGAAATAAATGTTTCATGTGAGGCTTCTAATAGTTATTTTATGTTAAAACAGGGTTCTGTTGAAAATATTTTTTTATCCTCCCATGCTGTTATTTTGGATAAGCCTTTTAAAAATAATAATGTAGGAAAGTATAAAAATAATCATTAACATTTATGAAAAGATATACTTTCCTACTAAATAATTTTGAAAAATAAATCCTAAACCCATTTCTGCCCATTCGTCATCAACCAAGTGTCAGATATTTACTGAATCTTCAAATGGGCAGTTGTCATTTGAAAGCCAGCTAGCATGCATACTCCTTTTCTAAGAGACACGTGTGGCCTTGCTGGGTCAAGAAATCCAGAGACTTCCCTCCTTTTCACTGTCTAGGCATAGTCAAGGCCTAAGCTTGTCAGATCACTCTCTAGCAGGCATTTTTTTTGTTTTATTTTATGGCTGCACTTGCAGCCTATGCAAGTTC
This sequence comes from Catagonus wagneri, assembly GCA_004024745.2. Taxonomy (NCBI): domain Eukaryota; kingdom Metazoa; phylum Chordata; class Mammalia; order Artiodactyla; family Tayassuidae; genus Catagonus; species Catagonus wagneri. The sequence continues at coordinate 6,222,938 of PVHT021183585.1, forward strand.
CCAGGCTAGGGTTGGACTCCAAGCTGCAGTTGCAACCTACTCCACAGCTGCAGCAAAACCAGATCTTTAACCCACTGCACCAGGCCAGGGATCAAACCTGTGCCTCTGCAGCAACCCAAGCTGCTGTAGTCAGATTCTTAATCCACTGTGCCATATTGGGAACTCCACTATGAAGGCATTTTTTGATTTGTGGGCAGAGTGACACATATATAGATAAGCAGACAGAGTTGATTGATTGCAGTAACTGAGCATGTGAGAAATTCTCAAATGCTTTCTCCTGCGGAGATTTCCTAGACCTGATTATGTGTCCTGGACTTGGATCCTCACCACTCCCTTCAAGCTTTGAAGCTCTTAACTTATATTTTTTTTTGGTCTTTTTTTTGTTTTTTTAGGGCCATACCCGTGGCATATGGAGGTTCGGCTAGAGGTCTAATCAGAGCTGTAGCCGCCAGCCGATGCCACAGCCACAGCAATGCGGGATCCAAGCCACGTCTGCAACATACACCACAGCTCACGGCAACACAGGATCCTTAACCCACTGAGCGATGCCAGGGATCAAACCCGCAACCTCATGGTTCCTAGTCAGGTTTGTTAACCACTGAGCCACGATGGGAACTCCTTAACTTACATTTTCAATAAATATAATTCAAGCTGAAGTTAAACAAAGTATCTGTTATTTGCGCTGAAGAACGGAAACTACACTTGATAGAAGGTACTGGAATCACAAATAAGTATATAGAAGTGTTCTTGTCCTCAGTGACTAGACAATCTAGCTGAAGAGAGAAAGAACAGGAGTTCCCATCGTGGCTCAGTGGTTAACGAATCCAACTAAGAACCATGAGGTTGTGGGTTCGATCCCTGGCATCGCTAAGTGGGTTAAGGATCCGGCATTGCCGTGAGCTGTGGTGTAGGTCGCAGACGCGGCTCCGATCCCGCGTTGCTGTGGCTGTGGCAAAGGCCAGCGGCTACAGCTCCTGTTAGAACCCTAGCCTGGGAACCTCCATATGCGGCAGGTGCGGCTCTAGATAAGGCAAAAAGACAAAAAAAAATACAAAATAAAAAAATATATACAACTCTGATAACTCTCATGAGCAATAGAAAACTATATTTTTCTTTCTTTGTGCTTGTTTTTTGAACTAATAAATTAAGAAATGCCTTCTGTGTTGCTTTAACTCTCAAGTGATTTTTTTATTGTTTTTATTTAAGATGCTCAGTATACTGATGGTTTTGTAAGCACCTTTGATCCTTGTTACCAAGGCAGAATCTAGTTCTAAAACTAGAACTGCTTTGGATATGGGTGCTGAAGAATGGGGTTCACTACGCTTTTGAAATATTAGAGTGAATTTGCTGGTCAGCAAACCTATGAAAGGCGATCCACTCAGCTGAGTGCTCAGCCGGGAGATTGTTTCCTTTGGCAGACAACCTAGAGAGGCTATTTGCTGTATCCATGAAATATATATTTAGTATAAATAGTAAGCACTGACTTTTCATCCCTGGGTGGATACAAAAAATGATCTGTTTACTCTGAGAATATCAAACCAGCGATCTTACAGATCTCAATAAAAAGGGGGAGAATTTGAGGGGCTCTCAGACCACCGAACGCACAGGATGTGTCAGCTGAACTTTCTCTTACGTCATCGCTCCCTCCCCCTCAGTTCTAATCTCATCTTCACCCAAAGGTGCCTTAGATAGCTGCCTTCTCACAAAAGCAAGATTGTGCCCCTTCTCCCATTTCAGGAGCCTGACTTCATAATCCTTCACCAGCACCCACCCTCCCTCCCATGGTAGACCCTAGACAAGCCATCGTGCCCTCCACTTGAAGACACATTCCACCCCCCACCCCGCCAAACCCTGATACTCTGGGCAGTTATTCAATGATTTCTTTATGATTTGCTTTGCTCTCTTCCCAGAAGAGTTACTAAAAAAAAAAAAAAAAAAAAAAAAAAAAAAAAAAAAAAAAAAAAAAAAAAAAAAAAGGTGGGGGCAATACCTCAAAATATCTTAAAAATATACTAAGAGCTTAGGTAGTTGCTTTATGTCAGGACACTTTAAATTAATTTCCACGATGCATCCTTGCCTGACCTCAGGGAGTTCAGGTCCACAGGCAGGATTAGAGTGGAGACAGGCAGGGAGAGATTAGATGTTCTCTGGGACAAAAATAAGCAAAGGAAACAGGGCTATGCTTTCAGGCGTGGATTAATTTAATTTTCTGCAAGGGAGGAAGGGATTGTTCAGGGGCTTAAATCCATGGGGGTATCTTAGACGCTGATGAAGTTTGACATTTTAGGTTGATTTTTCCTTTTTTTTTTTTTGACAGATAGATAAAGATGAGCAGAAAAAACGACTCCTTATCCCTTTCAAGAAGGAAAGACTATCGGGTTTTATTTTAATAATACAAATCTCATTTCCATAAAATACCCTTTGCACAGACAATGCCTTTTAAGCTTGTTGCTAAAAAGGCTGATACTAGGTGTGACTCAGTTCAGGAACTCAATAATTAATCCCTAAGAGACAACAGGATGTTAAACCACTAGATGTTTATTGGAGACATTCCCAATTAAAAAAAAAAAATTCCGAGCAGCCCAATTTTATGATTTACACATGGAATGAGAAAATGTTCAACTGACGGGAAATATTGAAATAACAGTTGAAACGAGGAGTTGCTTATAAATAAGATGAGGGGCTGGGGAAACGGTGAGGGGCTGATGGTGGAGGATTTCCATCTCTGACCAGCTGTGACTTCATCACAGGAACCAGCTCCATTTCCAGAAGTGCAGAAGGCGGGAGTGTGAGAAGCCAGAGGGGCTGGTGTGGTTCCGAGCTAGTACCCTGGGGGGCTCCTAGGCGGGTAAGCCTTTCTCTGTCCTCCACGGCTTGTTTTTAGGGAATAGACCTCAACTTCCATGACTTTCCCAGAGTTCCAAAGGGCAGCTGCTAATCAGGGAAGGGAGGGGATTCAGAGACCAGGGAGCCTCAATGCAGCCTTGAGGCAGGGACCTGGTTCCTCCTCAAGGATTTTACGTAACAACCTCATGGAGCTTTTTTTGTAGAACTAAAACCCCCAACAAATGGAAGAACCGCTTGAAGACTCAGTCTTCATTCCAGGAAGGAGGACCAACCAGAACCAGTCCTGGGGCCACTAAACCCACCAGCTTTGAGAAACAATGCAAGCTAGCCTCTGCCCTAATCCTCACCTATGGCCTTGATCCTTATTCCACTCCCCAAACTATAAAACCGCCTTCTAAACCCTTCCAAAGGGAGGCACAGTCTTTTAGGATTAGCCTGCTGTGGCCCCCTTTGCCTGACAAAGCAATAAAGCTATCTTTTTCTCCTTTACCCAAAACTCTTGTCTCTGCACTGCAATTCAGCACCAGCAGACAGAGGCTGAATTTCAATAACAGGATCACCACAACCCCGTACACCTTAAAAGAAGGTTCCCTATCTTGAGGGAACTCAGCATCTTTTTTTTTTTTTTTTGTCTTTTTGCCTTTATGTAGAGCCGCACCCACGGCATATGGAGGTTCCCAGGCTAGGGGTCTAACAGGAGCTGTAGCTGCTGGCCTTCGCCACAGCCCCAGCAACGCCAGATCCAAGCCGCCTCTGCAACCTACACCACAGCTCAGGGCAACGCCGGATCCTTAACCCACTGATCAAGGCCAGGGATCAAACCCACAACCTCATGGTTCCTAGTCGGATTCGTTAACCATTGAGCCACAAAGGGAACTCCGGAACTCAGCATCTTTAAACAAGTTCCCAAGTACACAGACACACAAAGATGATGATTAGGAAACTCTTTTCCCTTCATGGCTAAATTAGAAATGGCTAAATTAAGCAACTCAGAGAAGTAGTACAAAGAGAAGGAAAGTGAATGACAAATCACAAGGACTTACTAATTTAGCCACAGGGGCCAAGCCTAATGCCCTAATTTAAGTAATAATGTCTCTTTTACCCCCGTAACACTTATAACACCATTGGCTACTTAAATAAAGCTCCCTGATACTTCTATGGGGATGGGACTGACAGCTGGACACAGCCTGCTTCTCCAAGACCCTTCGCACACACCCCCATCTGTCACTTCCCAGAACCGTGGCTTTATGGGGTACACAGTAGGAGAGGCAGCTCACACCATGTGGTCTTTAAGTCACTTTACTTCTCACCTTGTAGCTCCATATCCTCCAAGGAAAGGTAGTACTCTCCTCAAAAGTGACTTTGTAAGCAGATAAGGTGTGTGTGTGTTTAGGTGTGTGTGTGGGGGGGGTGTCCTTGGAGAAAGGACTAGACATGGCTTTCTTGACGTAAAAGAAGCCATTTTTAAGTCTAAGCCATTTTTTTATCTAAGTCCAGCTACAATGCTTGTCCTTGAACAGGTCCCAGTAATTAATGATCTTGAAGGAACAGAAAAATGCAGAAACAAACCACTGTTACCAGGCAAGAGAAGGAACAATGGCAAAAATAAGATATCAGTTGTAAAAACTCCCCCAGTTCTATGTCCAGATCAGTTGTAACATAAGGGATGATGAAGCTGACCTTTTCTGACCCTTGTGACTTAACCCTTCACTTCTGTTGACAGCCTAAACCCCTTCGTGAATACATGTGTACCTTGGCTTAAATTTTGTTGTTGGGGAGACACTGCTTTGGGAAGAATCCCTGGTAGTCTTTTTACTTGCTGAAAAAGTAAAAAAATCCTTCGTTCTCCTGCTTGGGCTTGGTTGTGTCTTTTAGCTCAACACCCACTGAAAGACGAAAACAGGTTTTGGTTAACAGCTTTACAGGTAGATACAGTAGGCAGCCATCTGTTTGGGTTCAAGGAAGGCAGAGCCAGAGCTTTCCTCCATCAAGTTTTGTTCATTTGCTTCTTTTTTAATATCTTTATGGAAGTATAATTTTTTTTTTGTCTTTTTGCCTTATTTGGGCCACACCCGCGGCATATGGAGGTTCCCAGGCTAGGCGTCTAACAGGAGCTGTAGCTGCCAGCCTTCGCCACAGCCATAGCAACACGGGATCCGAGGCGCGTCTGCAACCTACACCACAGCTCACGGCAACGCCGGATCCTTAACCCACTGAGCAAGGCCAGGGATCGAACCCACAACCTCATGGTTCTTAGTCGGATTCGTTAACCACTGAGCCACGACGGGAACTCTGGAAGTATAATTTTTATACGGTAAACTGCACAGATCTGAAACGCACACTGTGGGAGTTCCCATGGTGGCTCGGTGGTAACGAACCTGACTGGTAATCCATGAGGACACGGGCTCAATTCCTGGCCTCGATCGGTGGATTAAGGATCCGAAATTGCTATGGCGTAGTTGCATAGGCAGCTCGGATACCAGGTTGCTGTGGCTATGGCGTAGCCTGGAGACTGCATCTACAATTTGACCCCTATCCTGGGAACTTCCGTATGCCATGGGTGTGGGTCTAAAAAGCAATAAATAAATAAATAAATAAATAAATAAATAAACACACTTCAATCTAGCTTGGCCTACTTAGCTATAGTTTGTGGTTAAATGGAAAGATTACCTTGCAGCTCTTTAGAAAAACAAAAACTAGACTTTTTTAAAAAAAATTGACATAATTGTTACCCAAAACCATTTGCCAAATAAAAGTAGCACAGTGGTATTTTGAACAAAGGGCGTCAGGGTGGGCTGAACAAGCAGAAAGCTCTGAGGATCACTTCAAGACCGTCCCTGCCAAGTGGGACTTGGCGGAGAACAGGAAAGAGACCTTCTGTGTAAAGAAAGAGCCTGTTGTTAAAGAAAAACTCTGAGACTTATAAACAAACTTGGTGCAAAATTTTCAAAACAGAATGCATTTCCCCCATGTGCCCCTAACTAGGGAAGGCCTTCTCTCTACCCAGAAGATCCTGTGCTGGAGTTCCCGTCGTGGCTCAGTGGTTAAAAAATCTGACTAGGAACCATGAGATTGCAGATTCGATCCCTGGCCTTGCTCAGTGGGTTAAGGATCCGGCGTTGCCATGAGCTGTGGTGTAGGTTGCAGATGCGGCTCGGATCCCGCGTTGCTGTGGCTGTGGCGAAGGCCGGCAGCTACAGCTCCTGTTAGACCCCTAGGCTGGGAACCTCCATATGCTGCGGGTGTGGCCCTAGATAAAGCAAAAAGACAAAAAAAACAAAACAGAAGATCCTGTGCTTCACTGAGCTCACGTCCTGAAAACCCATCAACAAAGGCATGCCAGCAGATTCGTTTGGAGGGGGTCGGTGGATTCGCAATCCCATCTAAAAATGCACCCTTGCACTCACATTTGTAGGTTTCAAAGACCACTCATTTTATCAAGTGCTCTCCTACGATCAGCTCAACCTGAAGCCAGCAAGAAATGGACCTGACCCTTCACAGAATGACCATCCCTTTTTGTTTCCAGAACACCTCAGTTCATCTCCTTTAGAGGCAAGATTCCTATACTGCCATCCACGTACATGAGCTTGCCTTATCTTTCAAGAGCCAAACGGAAATGCATAGTCTCGGAATCATAGCTGATACTCCTCATGTTATTTATTTTTTCTAAACTAATTAAATGCCAACATGACAAGTTCATAAACTTGGCAACTATAGCATCTTCAATTTATTCATTTATTTCCTTTAAGAAGTAACTAGATCTTTTTGAGTTTCTGAAGATACCAGGAAAGAGAGAGAGAGAGAGAGAGGGAAAGAAAGAGAGAAAGAAGGAAAGAAAGAAAGAAAGAAAGAAAGAAAGAAAGAAAGAAAGAAGGAAAGAAAGAAAGGAAGGAAGGAAGGAAGGAAGGAAGGAAGGAAGAAAGAAAGGAAGAAAGAAAGAAAATGTAAATTTTACATCTATACAACATTTTGGCAAAAGCAAAACTATAGGAATACAAAATAGATCAGTGGTTGCAAGGGATTAAGTGTGGAGAAAGGGGTGAATAGAAACACAGCAGGATGGAGTGTTGGGGAGGGGTGCCCTTTATCTTGATTTTAGGACTTGGTAAATTTTTCAGAGCTCATAGAAAGATACACCCCAAAATGTGAAGTTTTCTGTACATAAATTTAAAAAGAAAGTGCTCTGAGTTCTATTAACTTGGTTTCTTTAAGAGATGGAGTTTGGAAAAAGAGCTGAAATGATAGCAGTTCTGTAACCAAGCAGAACTCTATCAGACCCTCCCACCTTATCCTTTGCTTTAACTCCCCTTTGAAGTATAACATGTATCATATTGGAGGTTTTCAGGAACATCATGATCTGCCCTCTAGGGACAGCTGCAAGAACAAAGGATTTCTGTACCAAGAAGTTTTCAGCAACCAACCACTCCCCTCCTTCACCTTGCCTTTAAGAATGCTTTGCAATTTGGGTTCTGGGAGTTCAGGATATTTTGGGAGCAGGAGCCACTTGTCTCCTTGCATGGCCCTGCAGTAAATTTTCCTCTGCTTCAGACACTGACATTTCAGATTATTGGACCTCACTGTGCATCAGGCGCACAGACTTGCACTAAAAATTTAACTTCTGTGTGTCTCTTGACATCTAGGGAAATCATCTGCTTCTGTATTATTATAATTAGAATAGTAGCAGAGTTCCCATTGGGGTGCAGTGGAAATGAATCCAACTAGTATCCATGAGGATGTGGGTTCGATCCCTGGATTCACTCTGTGGGTCAGGGATCCGGCGTTGCTGTGAGCTGTGGTGTAGGTCATAGACGCGGCGGGGATCCCACATTGCTGTGGCTGTGGCGAAGGCCAGAGGCTATATCTCCGATTCAACCCCTAGCCCAGGAGTTTCCATAAGCCATGTGTGTGGCCCCAAAATACAAAAAACAAAATAAAATAAAATAAAATAAATTAGAATAGTTTTTGAGGAGTTTCTGTTTTGGCTCAGCAGGTTAAGAATCCAACATAGTGTCCATGAGGATGTGGATTCGAATCCTGGCCTCACTCAGTGGGTTAAGGATCCAGTGTTGCCACAAGCTGTGCTGTAGGTCACAGATGAGGCTCGGATCCAGTGTGGCTGTGGCTATGTGTAGCCTGGCAGCTGAAGCTTCAATTCGACCCCTAGCCTGGGAACTTCCATATACCACAGGTGTGGCTGTTAAAAAAAAAGAAGGGAATAGTTTTGATCATCTTAAATTATGAATTATAAGGCTATTATGGCACATAAAGAATCATAAACTAAGTACAACTACAGATTTGTTCAATGTTAACAGAACCCCTTAAACATTATTCCCAAGCCCCAGCAAACCTTCTCCACCTTTCTCTTCCCAGGGAGGCCCTTCTCAGCTAAAAAGATTTTAAGATGATATTTTTCTTTTCATTATGAAACACTTTGTATTTAACAAAAAGCCAAAAACACTTCACCAGTGGAAATTAATTAATCTTGTTCACATATCAGATTGTTTACTGGTAAAACTCAACCATCTTGGTTAGTTTTTGTCTTTTTGCCTTATCTAGGGCCGCACCCGCGGCATATGGAGGTTCCCAGGCTAGGGGTCTAACAGGAGCTGTAGCCGCCGGCCTTCGCCACAGCCACAGCAACGCGGGATCCGAGCCGCGCCTGCAAACTACACCACAGCTCATGGCAACGCCAGATCCTTAACCCACTGAGCAAGGCCAGGGATCGAACCCGCAATCTCATGGTTCCTAGTTGGATTCGTTAACCACTGAGCCACGGAGGGAACTCCCACTCAACCATCTTTGGAGTTCTTATTCACATTTGTGTCTCCAGAAGCTCTTCAGACTGCTGGTGTGTTAGCAGCCAAAGACCTTTCCTCTTGGGTAGAAACTGCAAATTTGCTAGTTAATTAGCTAATTTGTCTCTATGCTTTGTGAACAGTGCTCATTTGTCCTTCCTCTTTCCTCAGATTCATGCTGCCTAATTCCTGTCCAATTTGAACATCTTTCCACCTCCCCCAAACCCCCCCAAAAACGTGACTATGGTACATGCAGTTTTACAGATTTTTTTCACGTGAGTGCATGTGTTGTGTGTGTTTAATACAAAAGATAAGGAATCTTTTGTATTAACAGTCTGAAATACTTTTCTAAAGTAATGGTACTCTTTTTAAAAATAAAGTAAGTTTCCAGTTGACATGTGGAGACAAAGAATGTTCGAGAAGAGCAGTTTAGGGTGAAATCTCTCAACCAATTAAAAGGAGCATTTATTAGTTCTAAGCCAGATATTTCTATAGGAATATTCCTTACAGTTCTTCCATTTAGTAAATAGAAACAAAATACTTAAAGGTCCCCCAGCTATTACTTCTCCTGTCTCCATTCATTTGGCAGCCCATTAAAGAAATACTTTCACGGTGAGATTTATAATGGCAGAATTGTATCAGCAGCTTTTTACATTCTTTAAACCATAATTTTCCCTTGCACTTTATCCCTGAAAATGACTTAAACTGAGGGACTATTTGGAGACCTATTATTCTTCCCTGAATAACTGATCTATTAAGAGAGAAAACAGTTTAGCTGGGAAACAATAGCGTCATTTTGGTTTGGGTTAATAATTGCAGGCAATGAAAAGCTATTTGAGAAAACAAATGACCTGAAGCATCACTAAAACATCTGAGAGACTAATTTGTGTTCTTACAAACCTGGATTCTTTTCCTCCAACTTCAAGGCTGCGATTACATCTCTCCCTGGCCTCAAAATGCGTCACTGTTGCCTTGACTACAAAGGAGCCATTGATTTCAAACACAAAGAGGAATCTGCGACCGTCCCTGAACAACAGAAGCCCTGCGCTTTCCATTTCCCCTGGACCTGGGCAAATCAGAGATTTGCCAAATGCTTTAAGCTACTGGAAACTCAACCTGACAGAGCCCCTTATAGTGAATAATTCCATCAACTTTAGAGTACAGATTGTTGACCTAAAAGTATCAACTTGTAAAAACCTCCTACAATCATTTCAGCATACTTATATTCTTTTTGTTGGAAGGCACAGCAAACTTCAAAACTCCTTGATATCTCATAAGTTTTTACACTTGAGATTATATTCTCTAGCTGTGAAAGAATAGAGTCCTAACTGATTTCCTGCCTAGGTAATAAAGGAAAATATTTGAATGTATGCTTACATAATTAAATAGCAAGACTTACATGAGAAAGAGAGAACATTGGGAAAAAAAGGCATGATGTCCCACAGTGAGGTTTTTAAACAGGTTTTTACACTAGTTTTTTTTCATACTGATGGATTTCTAGGATCTGAAATTGAAAGCATTTAGATCATTGTTTATCTGCAATCAAGAGTAATAATCCTTCCAAAAATATTACACTATCAAAAAGAATTTCTGATGTGTACAGATATATAAAGATTAATTTATGTTAATATCTGGTCACCATCAAATTCTTCATCTAATTGTCAAAGATCAGTAGCCAGAACTTGAGGCTGATGTCTTTATAAGGTCATTTTATGAACTACTATGATTACTGTTTTGTAAGTAAGATCAATTCTAGTTAAATCTAAATTCTCTTCTTTCCATTGGTGAAAACATGATATACAGAGCTAAAATCACTATGTTACTGGGCAGAGTCTTCACAGTCTAGCTTCAGAAAGCAGACTGAGACAAACCTATAATTCAATAAGACGTCAGTTTGCACCTTCAATGACTCCTGGTTATCCCCAAATAAGCCCAAATGCTCAAGGCCACCAAAAATTTGTACTCTTCTTCTTCATCACATTTTCTCCGACCACATGCTTTCAAATATAAAATGCCCCAGATTTTTTCATTATTTTTAATTCAACACATACATTTTGTTTTCCTTTTTTGGCTATACCTGCAGCATATGGAAGTTCCCAGGGATCTAATCCAAGCTGAATCTTAAACCACAGCTGCAGCGACACCAGATCCATAACCCAGTGTGCTGGGCTGGGGATGGAACCAGCAACCAGGGATCAAACAGGCAACGTCACAGAGATGCGCTAGATAATTAACTACTACTGCACCTCATTTGTAAAAATTGTTATAAAATCCTTAAATGTCAGGCAATTTTTCAGCACTGGAAAATACTGAAAAATTGGCATATGGAAGTTCCCAAGCCAGGGATTGAATTCAAGATTAATCTTCAAACTACACCACAGCCGTGGCAACACTGGATCCTTAACTCACTATTCCAAGCCAGGGATCGAACCTGTGCCTTAGCAGTGACCTGAGTCACTGCAGAGACGATGCTGGATGCTTAATCCACTGTGCCCCAAATCATAACTTTGTATGTTGATATAATGGAATTCTCCTGCTGCTCAGAGGGTTAAGGCTCTGGTGTTGTCACTGCAATGGCTGGGGAAGCTGCTGTGGCGCAGGTTTGATCCCTGGCCCCGGAACTTCCACACGCCATTGGTGTAGCCAAAAATATATTTATATGTTAAAGATTTCATTTAACTAAATCAATGAGAGTACGATGTAGATGTTACAGGGGATTCAAAGGAGAAGCCAAAAGCAGACTTGTTTACAAATCTGGAATATGGAAATGAATATGCAAATGGGAGAAACTTGCTTTTTTCCCAAAGGGGCTGGGAGATAGGAAAGTCAACTGAACCTCTACCAGAAAAGATAACAACGTGTGTGTCTATAGACTAGAATGGCTTTGCACTGTAGTGGGTTGAATGGTGGTCCCCAAAATATATGTCCACATCTTAATGTCTAGAACCTGTAAAGGTTAGTTTTTTTGGAAAGAGGGTCTTTGCAGATGTAATTATAGGTCTTGAAATGCAGAGATCATCTTGGATTATGAGGGCAGACTAAATGCAATGACAGGCATTCTTATAAGAGACACACAGAGCAGACTGGCAGACAGAGGTCAGGGAGGCAACGTGACCACGGAAGCGGAAATGAACTGATACAACCACAAGCCAAGGAAGGCCTGGAGACACCGGAACCTGAAATAGACAAGGAACAGAATTTTGTCTAGAGCCTTCAAAGGAAGGGAAGCCCTGCTGATACCTTGATTTCAAGCTTCTGGCCTTCAAAATTGTGGGAGAATAAATTTCTGTTGTTTTGTGCCCTCGAGTTTGTGGTTAATTTGCCATGGCAAGCTCAGGAAACAATGTTATCACTTAACCTCCAATTTACAAAAGTTGTAAGACAGGTCTCAGATAACTAAAAGGAGCATTCTCTAGGCAATGCATTGTTTTTCATGGAAGCACAATTTTTCCACACAAACTTTGTCCTGGAATAGCTATCCTCATACTTTCTCTGCCCATCGGAATCTTAATCATCCTTAGAAGCTAAGTTCAGATGTCATCATTTCTTAATTTTCTATTGCATATATATATATATATATATATATATATATATATATATATTTTTTTTTTAATTTCTGCAACTAGAATGGATTTCTCTGCTAACAGCACTTTTTTGGTACTTCTGGTGTGCCTCCTTACCTGTATTCCCCACGACGATAGAGTCTCCTAGCAGGGGGCCATGTACACAGCAGGTACTCACTACTTATTTGAGGAAATGGAGTTCAGCTGGGGAGAGCTTTGGCCTACTTTAGTCAAAGGGAAAAATGAACCATTCCCAGTAGTAACTGACTGGTCTTTCTCCATGCTTGACAAGTCCAAGCTTAATCTTACAAACAGGGTCTAGCCAAAGCACTTAGTTACATAACAGTGTATAGTAGTTTATATATGATCAGGGTGTTTTTATTTTATTTTTGTTTTTTAGCCTTTTGTCATTTTAGGGCCGCACCTGCGGCATATGGAGGTTCCCAGGCTAGGGGTCTAACAGGAGCTGTAGCTGCCGGCCTTCGCCACAGCCACAGCAACGCAGGATCCGAGCCACGTCTGTGACCTACACCACAGCTCACGGCAACACCAGATCCTTAACCCACTGAGCAAGGCCTGGGATCGAACCCGCAACCTCATGGTTCCTAGTCGGATTCGGTAACCACTGCGCCACGACAGGAACTCCCGATCAGGGTGTTTTTAAATGTCTCCAGAATCTTTAATTCAAACTCCTTATAGTTTATACATATGCTGCAAACAGTGGATTTCTTTTTTTTTATATATTCACTATTTTTAATTTATTTTTAATATGTATTTTTATTAAAGTATAGTTGATTCACAATGTTGTGTCAATTTCTGCTATACAGCATAGACATATATATTTCTATATATACATTCTTTTTCTCATATTATCATCCATCATGTTTTATCCCAAGAGACTGGATATAATTCCCTGTGCTATACAGTAGGACCTCATTGTCCAACCATTCTAAATGTAATAGATTGCACCTGCTAACCCCAAACTCCCTATCTATCCCACTCCCTCCTCTCTCCCCCTTGGCAGCCACAGGTCTGTTCTCCATGTCTGCAAGTCTGTCTCTGTTTTGTGCCATATTTGTGCCATATTTTAGATTCCACATACAAGTGATATCACATGGTATTTGTCTTTCTCTTTCTTGACTTCACTTAGTATGAGAATCTCTAGTTACACCCATGTTGCTGCAAGTAGCATTATTTTGTTCTTTTTTATGGTTGAGAGGAATTCCATTGTATATATGTACCACATCTTCTTAATCCATCCATCTGTTGATGGACATTTAGGTTGTTTTCATGTCTTGGCTATGTACTGCAATGAATGTAGGAGTGCATGTATCTTTTTGAATTATAGTTTTGTCTATATGCCCAGGAGTGGGATTGCTGGATCATATGGTAGTTCTGTATTTAGTTTTCTGAGGAACCTCCACACTGTTTTCCATAGCGATTGTACAAATTTACATTCCTACCAACAGTGTAGGAGGATTCCTGTTTCTCCACAACCTCTCCAGGATTTGTTATTTGTAGACTTGTTAACGATAGCCATTCAGACCAGTGTGAGGTAGTACCTTATTTTAGTTTTGATTTACCTTGCTCTAATAATTAGTGATGTTGAACATCTTTTCAAGTGCCTGTTGGCCATCCATTTGTCTTCTTTGGAGAAATGCCTATTTAGGTCTTCTGCTCATTTTTCAATTAGATTCTTTATTTTATTTTATTTTATTTTTGTTGCTATTTAGTTGGATGAGTTGTTTGTATATTTTGGATATTAAGCCCTTGTCAATTGCATCATTTGCAAAGATTTTCTCCCATTCTGTGGGTTGTTTTTTCATTTTTTTATGGTTTTCCTTTGCTGTGGAAAAGATTTTGAGTTTAATTATATCCCATTGTTTTATTTTTGTTTTTGTTGTCATTATTTTAGGAGGTGGATCAAAGAAGATATTGCTGCAATTTATATCAAAGGGTGTTCTGTTTTCCTCTAGGAGTGTTAGAGTATCTGGCCTTGTGTTTAGGCTTTAATCTATTTTGAGTTTATTTTTGTGTATGGTGTTAGAGAATATTCTAATTTCATTCTTTTACATGTAGCTGTCCAGTTTTCCCAGGATCATTTATTGAAGAGACTGTCTTTCCTCCACTGTATCTTCTTGCCTCTGTCATAGATTAGTTGGCCATAGATGTTGGGTTTATTTCCAGGCTTTCTATCCTGTTCCACCGACCTATATTTCTGTTTGTACCGCATTACAAAACAGTGGATTTCTAAGAGTTCACACATATCAGAAATCAGTCCTTTAAGAGTATCCCCATCATTGTGACAAACAGATTGATTCTAATGAGAAAGCAGTGATTAATTTAAACCAGAGCCCACATATGATTAGCTAAGCTCACTAATAATAACATAAGTATCTTCCTGTCTCCCTATACTGCAGATATGAAAGATATTGCAAGAGTTTAGGTATCAAAATCTTATCTGACCATCACCTTTGTCACCCCTTCAGCTTCTCTTCAACTCTTATCACATGTCTTTTCAGAGTATTCTGGATCAGGGCTCGCTCCTCATTACTGTTGTCCATGCTTTGCTCTGATAAGCTGCCACCCTACCATCAGCACTTCATCCTAGTCTGCCACTTGCCTGTGCTGCCATCTTTGATTGATGTTCAGTTCCGAGCCAAAACTACTTCTTAGGCTGTCACTGCCGATCCTTCCAAGCTAATGGCTGTGGGACTTCTTAGAAGTTGGTTGCAAATAGAAGGCTAAAGACCTTCCTTTCTTCCATTATATCTACGAAAAGAGTCCCACATCAGGACTCTGAGGAACCCCTCCCCCCCCAGTGACGTCTCTTTCCCTTCAGCAGATCCATACACACCAGAATGGCTTTAGGTAATGGATGTCTGTCAATGCTCAGACATTATTTATGCCATACTTGGGTCTATCTTTTCTTAGGATGACTTCTCCCTTAGGGTAATTCTTGAAATTTCAGTGCCATTCCAACCCTCTCACTTCTCCAGATAAGGTTCTTCAAGCTTGTTTGTAGACACAGTTCAAATTCTTTTCCTAAGAGATATCTTAAAATCTCTGTATAAAAGTAGTTGCAAAGAGATACCTGAGCAACAAAGGTCTTGTCTGATTCTACCAACAGATATTCCCAAATCTCGGTCCCTTCCCAACTAGTACCCCTTCCACCCTCACATAGAAAATTGACCTCTCCTTATGGGATATTTATGGCAATTAAATTATGTGATGTCTCATAGATCAACAGGACAGAATAGAGACCCCAGAAATAAACCCATGCACTTATGATCAATTAACCTACAGCAAAGGAGACAAGAATATACAATAGAAAAGGGCCATCTCTTCAACGATTGGTGTTGAGTAAGTCAGAGAGCAGCATGTAAATCAATGAAGCTAGAACACTCGCTCACACCATACACAAAAATAAGTCCAAATTAGTTTAAAGACCTAAAAGTATGATAAAACTGCTAGAAGAGAACATAGGCAAAACACTCTCTGACAAATCATAGTAATGTTTTCTTACATCAGACTCTCAAGGCAAAAGAAATAAGAGCAAAAATGAACAAACGGAAACCAATTAAATTCAAAAACTTTTGCACAGCAAAGGAAGCCATCAACAAAACAAAACGACAAGCTACAAAACAGAAGAAAATATTTGTAAATGATGCAACTAACAAGAGAATAATATCCAAAATATACAAACAATTCACACAACTCAATATCAAAATACAAACAGTCTAAACAAAAATGGGCAGAAGACCTAAGCAGACATACAGATTGCTAATAGGCACATGAAAAGATGCTCAATATCACTAATTATTAAATAAATACAAGTCAAAGCCACAATGAGTTATCACTCCACAATTGTCAGAATGGCCCTTGTAAAAAATCTACAAATAACAAACGTTATATGAAACGTCAAGAAATAGGAGTCTTCATAAACTGTCAATAAGAATGAAAATTGGTACAGTCACTGTAAGAACAGTATGGAAGTTCCTCAAAAAACTAAAAATAGAGTTACTGTATGATCAAGCAATCCTATTCCTAAGTATAAACCCATAAAAAACAAAAACACTGATTTGAAAAGAAACATGCACCCCAATATTTATAGCAGTACTATTTATAGTATCTAACACATGGTAGCAATCCAAGTACTCATCAACCAGCCATTAGATTAGGAAGGTGTAGTATACGTATTTAGATGATGGAATATTACTGAGCCGTAAAAACGTGAAATATTTCCATTTGTAGCAAGATGGAATGAATGTGGAGAATATTATGCTTAGTGAAGTAAGTCAGACAAAGAAAGACAAATACTATATCCTATCCGTTATATGTGAAATACAAAAAATAATACAAATGAATGTACATACAAAACAGAAACAGACTCACAGACACAGAAAGCAAACTTATGGTTACCAAATGAGAGAGGGTCAAATTAGGGGTATAGAATTAACAGATACAAACTACTATACATAAAATAGACAAGCAACGAGGATTTACTATATAATAGCACAGGTAATTATATCCAAAATTCTACCTACAGTAGAATATAATCTGTAAAAACACCTGACACTAGTATAATATTTTAGATCAGTTGTACTTCAGTAAAAAATGGAATTAACTGTCAAAAAGTAAAAAATATTATGTGATAGCTAGGCAGCATTCTCAAACTTTTATTTCAGGGCTTATTAAATGAAACGAAAACCACTAAATTAGAATTACTCTACAAAGAAACATGATATACTGCAAAACTGGCCTCAAATAGTTTTATCGAATCATAATTTTTACTGAAACAGAATTTTATACTTAACCTTTCGGAAAACCCATTTGAACCAGAAATACACATCTTATCTTCGTTCTATAGCTAAGGAAAACCCAGGCTTAGTGAGTATATGGGGCAGCCTCTCCTCTGGCCCTCCCAGTTCCTTTGGACAGGTATTCACCTCTGAGTTTCCGGCATCTATAAAAGGCAGGCCTCATAGTTGGTGCTCAAAATAAAATATATATATATATATATATATATATATATATATATATATATATGTTGTTGCACTGAAGTAAAACAAGTTGCATCATTTGTCCAGAAAACAGCACGACTAGGATAAGGATGCAATAATTCTCCTGGCTTCAAGTTTCCTTCATATACCTGCAATCAAAAATATATCTATAATTGTACACTGTTATTATATTACTGTGATTATTCTTTTCCCCCTAGGAAAAAAGTTCAAGTATGAAGAGCCCTTTTGCTTCCCAGATCATTCATGCTTCTTCTCTGGCTTTTTAATTTTGTTTGTTTCTTTGTTTTAATTGCCTACATTCCCTTCAACCTACATAAACAATAACTTCTTATTAGCTCCTTTATTATTTCTCATAGCGTTTTTTTCCTTTATTCTTCTTTTCTTTTTTTCTTTTTTGGCCACACCTGCAGCATGCAGAGGTTCCTGGGCCAGGGATCAAATCCATGCCTCAGCAGGTGGCAACGCTGGATCCTTAGCCAGCTGAGCCTCCAGGGAACTCCTCCTTTCTTCTTCATATGCCTCTTTTTTTTTTCAACTTAATGAACTTTATTTCAATTATAGATGTACATAAATCACAAGTCAATTTGATAGATTTTGTGTCCCAAACCCACAGTGCTATATGCCTTTGAATGAAATAAATGAGCTAACTTGTTTCTTTTTCTTCCCTCATACTACTCCCTTCTCAAACCTCACCTTTCTTTGGAGCCAGCTTTAGTCACCTTAAGATTTCAAGAATCCACTGAATAATGCTGAGCATTCTGGCTTTTTGGTTTATTAAGAGCCCCTTCCCCTCGAATGATTCCCATCCTTTCTCTGTGCCTTACCTACGTCACACTCAGATTATAACTCAGTGGACAAAAAACATAGCTAATGCTGTGTTCACCAAATCCAGCATCAAAATAGACAATATTGTCAGTAGCAGATGTAACTATAACATTAAGAATTTTACTTAACTTGCAGGCAATTGCATTAATACAGCTATATCAAAACTTTCTTGGAACATATCTAACTCATTTTAATCATTGCTGAAGTAATGGGCCCAAGTGAGAAGCTGATGTAACGCTGATGGCCTCAGGAAAAACTCTGGAACAATTTCCATGGTGTTTTTATAGTCTCTTTTGGGGCTAAATCATTTCTATTTGGAAATACTGCTGTTCAGCAACCAACACAAAATATTAGATATATTCTCATGTTTTATAGACTATGGATAAATATGCATGTTTTGTGTATAGATAATCAAATCAAAAATCTTATAGTTATTGGGAGTTCCCTTCGTGGCTCAGTGCTTAACGAATCCGACTAAGAACCATGAGGTTGCGAGTTCGATCCCTGGCCTTGCTCAGTGGGTTAAGGATCCGGCGCTGCCGTGAGCTGTGGTGTAGGTTGCAGACCCGGCTTGGATCCCGTGTTGCTGTGGCTGTGGCGAAAGCCGGTGGCTACAGCTCCTGTTAGACCCCTAGCCTGGGAACCTCCATATGCCGTGGGTGCGGCTCTCCATAAAGGCAAAAAGACAAAAAAAAAAAAAAAAAGAAATCTTATAGTTATTAATGAGAATTAGGTTTTTCCCTCTGTGTGACACTGAAAACCTAAATCTGAAAGCCTAATTATCACTTGCTGCCTTTTCCTAAATGAAATAATAAGACCATAATTTAAGGCTCATAAACCTTTTATTTTTCACCTTGAAGGGCCTGGACCATGCCACAAATGTCACTTGACAGCTTGTGCTCTGTAGCTAACGCTAATAGAAAACAGGAGGCTATAAGGAAGCATGTCCTTGAATTACCTCTGAAAATAAAATTGTTCTCTTTTCGTATAATAGCACATTCCACCTGAATGATAATTTGCCTTGTACACCAAGAATTTATATAAAAGGCACATTTCCAAGTATTCTCCTTGGAAAATTACTTTTGTGATTTTCTGTATGGTAATTAAAATCCTGATGATCTAAATCAATTGCTGGAAACATGTAATGGTGGGATACACTATTGAACTATTTAAATTATTATTATTATTAGTGCTATCATATGGTACCATATGATAGCACTAATAACTGGAATCTAATATACTGCACAAATGAAACTTTATGCAGAAAAGAAAATCAAGGACTTGGAGAACAGACATGCGGTTGCCAAAAGGGTGGGGGAGGGAGTGGGATGGTAGAGGGGTCTGGGGTTAATAGTTGTAGACTGTTGCCTCTGGGCTGGAAAAGCAAGGAGATTCTACTGTATAGCACTGGGAACTATGTCTAACCACTTGTGATGAATCCATATATGTATGTGTAACCCTGTCACCATGCTGTACAGCTGGGTATAATGGGAAAAAAAATAATAAAAAATTTAAAATATATATTATTATTTAAATTTAATTATTATAATATTAAAAATGATTTATTATAATTTAAATTTAAAGTATTATTATTGAATATGGTATTTAAAATATTTAAATTGTTATTATTGGAGTTCCCTTCATGGCTCAGCGGTTAACGAATCCAACTAAAAACCGTGAGGTTGTGGGTTCGATTCCTGGCCTTGCTCAGTGGGTTAAGGATCCGGCGTTGCCGTGAGCTGTGGTGTAGGTTGCAGATGCGGCTCGGATGCCGCGTTGCTGTGGCTGTGGCGAAGGCCGGCGGCTACAGCTCCTGTTAGACCCCTAGCCTGGGAACTTCCAGCGGGTGCCGCTCTAGATAAAAAAGTCAAAAAAGACAAAAAAAAAATTGTTATTATTGAATACATTCTGAGTCATCCTTTTCTATAAATAAAACGAAGAATTTATTTTAACTAAATTCTATACAATTTTACTGAGTGCTTGTGCTAGACACTGGGGTTGTGGGGCAGGTTGTGGGGGGGTCTTTGCCTTCTTGGACTTCACAGTTGATGAGGGAAAACGCATTAAACAGGTAATCATGGGACTGCAAAGTGCTACAAGTGGGGAAAGACAGAAAACTGTAGGAGCACATGAAAATATGATTTAACTGAAACAGGAGAGCCACCAGCTCATGACTTAGGAAGCAGTCCACTGTGGCCAATAAACCTTTCCATCCAGCAGAACCGGAAAGAAACGCTTCCACACAAGCCAGCTGAGCAGGGCATATCTTGTTAGTTCTATTGGTAACAGTCTGGAGCTACCGAAGTAGAAATTTTAGCTCCATTTTAGATTACTTGGATTCCCCCACAGAGGAATCTCCCCTCTCTTCCACTACCCTGGCTGGTAGCCCAGCTCCGCTAGCAGAACAGGCAATGTGGAAACCAGGTACAAGAATAAGTATGAGACTGGAGTTCCCAGGTGGATCAGCGGGTTATGATCCAGTGTTGTCACTGCTGTGGCTCAGGTCATTGTTGTGGTGCAGCTTCAGTCCCTGGCCCCTGAACTTCCACATGCCCCCAGCGTAAATAAATACAGAAGGAAGAAGGAGGGAG
>PVHT021183585.1:6244582-6312029 GCA_004024745.2 Catagonus wagneri
AGGGGGAAGGGAGGAGGGAGGGGAGGCAAAAAGGAAGAAGATTAGGAATGACTGGGAATAAACTCTTCTTCCTGGCAGGTCTAAAGACAAGGTCCTGCTGAATAGGTCAGCAGCTGCATCTGCATGTGACCATGAAGCCTGTTATTACTCAGAGAGCACTTGGAAACATCTTTGAATGTAAATGAGAAGTTGAGGTTATGCCAGCTTGTTTATTAAAATGCTCTTTCAGGAGTTCCTGTCATGACTCAGTGGTTAAGGAATCTGACTAGGGACCATAAGGTTGCGGGTTCAATCCCTGGCCTTGTCCACTGGGTTAAGGATCCAGCGTTGCCATGACCTGTGGTATAGGCTGCAGATATGGCTAGGATCCTGCGTGCTGTGGCTGTGGCATAGGCCAGTGGCTACAGCTCTGATTAGACCCTAGCCGGGGAACCTCCACATGCTGTAGGTGCGGCCCTAAAAAATCACAAAAAGTCATAAATAAATAAATAAATACATACATACATAGAGAAATAAACAAATGGGACTTAATTAAACTTCAAAGTTTCTGCACAGCTAAGGAAACCCTATACAAAAAGAAAAGACAGCTCACAGAATGGGAGAAAATATTTGCAAATGAATTGACTGACAAGGGATTAATCTCCAAAATTTATAAACACCTCCTACAGCTCAATTCCAAAAAAACAAACCACCCCATCAAAAAATGGGCAGAAGATCTCAACAGACAATTCTCCATAGAAGACATAAAGATGGCCAAAAAACACATGAAAAGATGTTCAACATCACTCATTAGAGAAATGCAAATCAAAACCTTACGCCAGCCAGAATGGCCATCGTCAAAAAGTCTACAAACAATAAGTGCTAGAGAGGGTGTGGAGAAAAAAAGATCCCTATTACACTGTTGGTGGGAATGCAAATTGGTGCAACCACTGTGGAAAACAGTATGGAAATTCCTCAGAAAACTAAAAATACAATTAACATTTGATCCAGCAGTCCCACTCTTGGGCATCTATCCAGAGGAAACCATGACTCGAAAAGACACATGTAGTCCAGTGTTCATCGCAGCACTCTATGCAATAGCCAGGTCATGGAAACAAACTAAATGCCCATTGACAGATGAGTGGATAGGAAAGATATGGTACATACACACAATGGAATATTACTCAGCCATTAAAAGGAGCGAAATAACATTTATAGCAATATGGATGGACCTAGAAATTATCATGTGAAGTGAAACCAGTCAGACAATTAGACAGCAACATCCATCCAATGCTACTGCTTACATGTGTCAACTAAAAAAAGGACACAATGAACTTCTTTGAAGAACAGATGATGACTCAATGATAAACTTTGGAAAACCTTTGGTTTCTAAATAAGACATTCTGGGGGGTGGGGGGATGCTCTGAGTGTTTGGGACGGAAATGCTATCAAATTGAGTTGTGATGATTTTTGTACACCTACAATTGTAATAAAATTCATTAAGCAATGAAAAAAATAAAAAATGAAATTTAATTCAAAAAAGCAAAAAAAAAGTCCATTTCCAGGTCTCATCATTCAAACAGGCCCAAGCAAAATGCTCTTTCCCTATTTTGACTTGAAATGACTTTTGTTGCTAGTAGGTGACAAGTGAAAGTATTCATATGGTGAATCGCTTTGAAGGTAGGATGCACTTTATAAATATTGATAGCAAATATTAACATTATTTTCCAGTATAGTATAAAGCTAGTATAGACCACATCACTCAATTAGTTGTTCCATAAGAATGCCAACTTCTTCCATATCTGTTTTTCAGTCTGACCAGTGAGTTATAGGAGAAATGTTACACTGAGTTCTAAATCTATACATTTAGTGTGTTTTTCTCTGGTCACACTATCAAATCAAAATAAATACTTACATGCTTTTAATTAACATACATAGGTTTTTAGATCACATTTGAAAAATGTGGAGGAAAATACGTATTTCCTATTTGTTTGGGTTTGGAACACACCCTTAATTGTAATGGTTTCTTTTCTCCATCACTTGCAAAACTAACTCATTATTGTATTTCTCCATGAAAGTAGTGCTGATGAGATAGCATTACAAGCACATCCACATAAGATTCATAATAAAACTCTTTTTTCTGGCTGAGTTACCGCACACTGATGCGAAAAATTGTAAATGCATCAGGTGAGCTTCCACAGATTATTTTAAGAGGATTTGGGGGAAATGATACATTAGTGCAAAATATTATCCAAAAATTATTCTTGGGAGTTCCCTTCATGGCTCAGTGGTTAACGAATCTAACTAAAAACCATGAGGTTGTGGGTTTGATCCCTGACCTTGCTCAGTGGGTTAAGGATCTGGCGTTGCCGTGAGCTGTGGTGTAGGTCACAGATGCGGCTCGGAGCCAGCCTTGCTGTGGCTGTGGCGAAGGCCGGCAGCTACAGCTCCTGTTAGACCCCTAGCCTGGGAACCTCCATATGCGGGTGCGGCTCTACATAAAGGCAAAAAGACAAAAAAAAAAAAAAATCTGAACTTGTAACAATACATTACCATAATTACAGCATGGAAATAAAATCTGTAGATATATTAGATGGAGACACATACGTACATATACACATACACACACAGATGGGTATGTATTTTCTGAATTACACAGAGTTTAGTATGTCCAGAAACATATTATCCTCACATGACCCCTACTACCCTCACCTCTAAAAATTGTGTAGTCTGTCTAGTATTTTGGTAATATAGAATAAAAGAATATGAGGGAATTGCAATACTGGAAATCACCAAAATGCTTCTCATAGAACAGGCCAAAAACAACTTTAGACATTATTATTGTTAACTCACTTTAATTATTTTCCAAAAAGTAATTCTCAACAACCCACCTATCCAGACAATCTTAACTATACCACTTACTATTATTATTATTATTTTGTCTTTTCATCTTTTCTAGGGCTGCACTCTCAGCATATGGAGGTTCCCAGGCTAGGGGTCTAATCGGAGCTGTAGCTGCCAGCCTACACCAGAGCCACAGCAACGCGGGATCCGAGCCTCATCTGCAACCTACACCACAGCTCACGGCAATGCCATATCCTTAACCCACTGAGCAAGGCCAGGGATCGAACCCGCAACCTCATGGTTCATAGTCGGATTCGTTAACCACTGAGCCGCCACGGGAACTCCTTAACTATACCACTTAACTATGCCACTGCATATACTCTTTCTGTTGCCCTAGGAAATATTTCAATTTCTCTCTTATGAGAGTAAAAAAATCAGTCTTACCTCATTCTGTTAAATGTTTATTCCCTCCTCCCCTCCCCCCATTACTTACTGAGACTCGTCTACCATTCTCCTTAAACTGTGGGGTTAGAGATGCAGAGAACAGGTCATTACCCAAAAGCACAAGTCGTATTGAGAAGTTGGAGGCTCAAATTTCCTCCGTGTTCACAACTCCAGCTTCACATACTGATCTTCTTTAAGCTGAATGAAGAGGATCTGACAAAGGAAGAAGAATGGGATTCGTGGAGCTCCCACTGTGGTGGGAATGGGATTTGGCCAATCTCTGCAGCACCAGGATGCGGATTCCAACCCCAGCCCTGCACAACAGGTTAAGGATCTGGCGAAGCCATCACAACTGTGGCTCAGATCTCATCCCCGGCCCAGGAACTCCATATGCCACAGGGAAGCAAAAAAAAAAAAGAGAGAGAGATTCATTTACTCAGTACCAAACACCCAAGAGAAAGAAAAGTGGTTTCACAAAAGGACCATCCATGTAAAATGTGTGCTCATCTCCAAGAGCAGCATGAGTCTCTGACGAATAACTACAGATTAACCCTAAAATCCAAGACAAAGTGAACTACCCTAACCCATTCAGTTTCAAGGAAACAAAAACAGATCAACTGCAATAAACAAACAAACAAAAAATGTACCTAAGAGAAAAAGAATAAGAGTTAAAACCTAGAAATATTTCCACGCATGGGATTAATTTACTGTTTGACCACTTGCATTGTATTTTAGCACCTTCAGATTTCCCTATCTCTCACGGTTCCCTTTCTTCTATGCTCAGTGGAAATGACCTCATTTGGGTTTTAATAAGGAATCTGTGACAGTTTCATCAGCAGGTGTATGCTCTCTGCTAACCCGTTGCCTTATTTCCTTCTGTGCGACACATGCCCAAATCCCAGGGGTCTTAATTTCCCTGGGCTCTGACCTGCCCCACCTCTGAGAGGACTCTGGCTCTCGAAGCTTCTCTCTCTGAGTCCTACCATCACACTGAGGCAGAATATTAACTCAGTATCAGTATAGGAGAATGGGCTTCGATGCATGCATTCCTTTGATATGGCTATTGATTAATATTTGTGGCTTAAGGGGTCCAGGAGTAACACCTCCACAGGCCCTGTTTTACTCTAGGAAATGCATATTCCCCACAGAATTTATTTACCATAGGAAATGCGAATCTCTAGCCCACTCCTCAACTGATAGAAAAGGAATGAGATGAATGGCGACTTAATCGAAGGAAAGAAAAGGACAAAAAAGCCATAAAATTCATCGGACATTTCCAACCCTAAAACCCCTATTGGACAAGGACTGATATAGGTACTTGAGCAAGGCCAATGGAAAAAAACACATCTTTCCAGACCCCATGTCGGTGCCACTCCCCACATTTAAGAGATTAAAACCCCTCCCAGGACAATAGAGAAGTGAGCTCTTCTCCCCGCTCCCAGGAGCCCTGGGATCTTTTTGCTTTCTTTTAATTAAAACTTTGCTTGCTTGTCGCCTGTGTGTTCTTGGAGTTCATTTTTTGACCATCCTGAACAAGAACCCGGATTCCGGGATCAACATCCCACCACCCCAGGGTGTAAGCCAACCTTCTGTCACCCACACTCTGGCCTCGGGGCATGGTCCCTAAGTTTGTGCTCAGTAAGGGCTAGCTGCTCAGTTATTTCTGTCACCATCATCATCGCCGTCACCTGTAGGAGTCCCAGTTCCTGGTCTGGATTTCTGACCCTTTGTTCCCTAGCCAGTGAGCTGAAGCTTGCAGTCCTGTTTGGAAGTGTAGACTCTCCACCTTGTTCAAAATACAGACTTACCTGACCTCTCCCTATCTCAGTCAATTTCCCTGGCCTTTGCTGCCATATCTTCCTATATCATCATCATCTTTTTTCTCCTTCTATAGAATCACACCTAGTTAGAGGCAGAAAGCACCTTAAAGATAACCTAGCTTAGCTTCTACTCTTCTTTCCTCTTTTAAGAATTTCATTACCATTTTTACTTTTTTCCCACATTTTTTACTATGTTTTTAACATTATCACCCTTCGTGCGTTTTTAAGTTTATTTTCTTTTTTTAACATTTTTATTGAAATCCAGTTGATTTATAATGTTGTGCTAGTTTTAGGTGTACAAGCAAAGTGATTCCGTTATACATGTAGCATATATGTATGCATATGTTTATGAATATATACTATATACACATGAACTTTTTCACATTCTCTTCCATTATAGATTATTACGAGATATTTAGTATACCGCTGTCCCGTGCCATACAATAGGTCCCTTTTTTTTTTTGTCTTTTTAGGGCCGCACCTACAGCCTATGGAGGTTCCCAGGCTAGAGGTCTAATCGGAGCTGTAGCTGCTGGCCTACACCACAGCCACAGCAATGCCAGATTTGAGCTGCATCTGCAACCTACACCATGGCTCACGGCAACGCCGGATCCTTAACCCACTGAGCGATGCCAGGGATCGAACCCACAACCTCATGGTTCCTAGTCAAATTCGTTTCCACTACGCCACAATGGGAACTGCACAACAGGTCCTTTCTGATTATCTGTTTTATATATAGCCGTGTATATATTTTAATCCCAAACTCCTAATTTATCCCTTCCCCTGCTTTCCCCTTTGGTAATCATAAGTTTGTTTTCTACATCTGTGAGTCTATTTCTGTTTTGTAAATAAGTCCATTTTTTAAATTTCATATATAGCTGATATCTTAAGATATTTGTCTTTCTCTGGGTACTTACCTCACTTCCTATGATAACCCCTGCTTTTTAAAGGTGAGAATGGCAAAGTTCAGAATTCGTAGGTAAAGCAGCAAGAAGTTTAACCCACTCTTCCCTCTTAGAGCCTGGAACACCTGTTTCTATAGCCGTGGTTCTCAGCCATGGATGATTCTGACCCCTCAGCAATGTCTGGGGACATTTTTGACTGTCATAATTAGGGAAGGAAGAGGACAGTGTACTGGCATCTAGTGATATTTAGCAGCATCCTTGGCTCCTACCCACAATTAACCCTACAACTATTTTTTTTTTTTGTCTTTTTGCTTTTATCTAGAGCCACACCCACGGCATATGGAGGTTCCCAGGCTAGGGGTCTAACAGGAGCTGTAGCTGCCGGCCTTCGCCACAGCCACAGCAACGCAGGATCCGAGCCGTGTCTGCAACCTACACCACAGCTCACGGCAACGCCGGATCCTTAACCCACTGAGCAAGGCCAGGGATCGAACCCGCAACCTCATGGTTCTTTGTCGGATTCGTTAACCACTGAGCCACAAAGGGAACTCCAACCCTACAACTATTAAAGGTGTTATTTCAAGTAGGGGGGAAAATGAGGTTAAGAAATTTACCCAAGTCACTCAGTTAATAACTACAAGAACCACCAGTGTCCGGTCTAGCTGGCTTCCAGACACCCTGGTGCCCTTCTGAAAAGAAATTAACTCACAGTGTTAGCATTACATTACATAACATTACATAGCATAATGAATTTTCCTTTTTTAAAAATTTTCCCCAGATCGGATCACTTATAGCTTTTCTGAACTTTGGAAATTATAAACTTAACTTCCCAGAGGAAGAAAACCACTACAGTCCTCACTTGGTGAGAAGAGGAAGAGGTTCTGATAAGTGATGTTGGGACCTCCGCCTGGCCTTGGGTGGACTCCTGCAAATTCACTGGCTCAGCAGAGAAGATAAGGCCCTCTTACAAACAACGCTGGAAGCTGAAATAAGTTACCATATTTTGTTTTCATTTGAATAAGAATTAGATGAGGAAAGAGACATTTCCTGGACTCGATCCTCTTTGTTTTCACAAGCTATTTCCTTCAGAAGTCAATATGCCCCAGAAGCCTTGGACCAAAAAGGGTGGCCTTTGTGTGCGCTCTTGGATAGGAGGCAGGTGGCATCAGAGGTCACAGAGCCCTGACAAGAGTGTGGAGGGACCCGACTCGAAAGAAAACAAACAAGAGAAACAAAAATTTCCAAAGAAGGCCTTTCAGGGTTCCATCCTATCCACTACCTGCAGGAGGCAGCGAAACAAAACAAAGCCTTTGATTTCCATGTTGGTCTTTTTATCAACACAAATTCATTGTTGATACTCTGACGTTTACTATTTTTCAGGCTCAGCCATCAGCACTCATATTCTCTATTCTCCCATTTTATTAATCATTCAAAATATGCTCTCTATAATATTTTGCCATACATGCATCTGTACACACTTGTGGACAAAAAATGTTGCCTGCTATTTCAGGAAACAAAGGATGTTGGAGCCATCAAGCCATCAGCCACCATAGTCGCCCCTGATGGTGCCCCTGAGGGGGATTCAGGAGGGAGAAAAACAGGACACTGGCCCCAAATAGTTAAGGTGGTGCATATCAAATGAATAATTTCAATAAGACCAGACTCTTCCCACAAAAAAAAAAAAAAGCACTAAATTCATTAACTTAAGATGTCTGGTTTTCTTTCATTAGTAACACTCTTTGATGTTTTGCATGCATAGTTGGCTTGTGGGGTTTTCCGTTTCGTTTTCTTTTTGTTTTTACAAAAACTCCTGTATGTACCGGCTCCTGGCTTACTTCTTTAGGGTCAGTTCCTCAGCGCTATCGGAAAGGCTATATTCCTGCCCTAAGACCTCAGGAAGTCTAACAATAAACAATTTTTCAAGTTTTAGGTTGTGTTTTTGTTTTCACTTGACAGATCTAAATCTGCAAAATTATAGTGGCATTTTAATGGAATTGTGCTGCCTCTCAGTGAGTCTGGTTGGTGGTTCGGCTTCAATCCTTGTGATTAGAGTGACATGAGACCTGGATTGGTCACGGACACCGTAATCACCACCAGTAATTTTTTTTCTGGCCGTGCCTGTGGCATGCCAGGCCAGGGATCAGACCCGCACCACAGCAGTGACCCATGCCACACAGTGACAATACCGGATCCTTAACCTGCCGAGCCACCAAGGAACATCCCACAAGTAATTTTTTGAGAAATCACAGTTCCATTTATCTTTCCTCTTAGCCCAGCATTATTTCTAATAGCGTTGATAATTTTTTGTTGCTTCCTTGTTTACCTGATTCTTCTAGAAGCTTACAAATTCCTTGAAAATAGCCAACCACATCTGATTTTTCTCTTTCTCCCCATAGCTTCTGCTAGTACCTGGTACAAACTGTGTTTAATAAATATTGGTCAGAGTTCTCTGGTGGCGCAGAGGGTTAAGGATTTGCCATTGTCACTGCAGTGGCCCAGGTTGCTGCTAGGATGCAATTTTAGTAGCTGGCCTGGAAATTTCTCCTTTTTTTTTTCTTTTTTAAATTTTTTTAATATAGTTGATTTACAGTGTTCTGTCAATTTCTGCTGTACAGCAAAGTGACCCAGTTATACCTTTATACGCATTCTCTTTTTCACATTATCCTCCATCAGATTCTATCACAAGTGACTAGCTATAGTTCCCTGTGCTATACGGTAGGATCTTATTGCTTATCCATTCCAAATGCAATAGTTTACCCTGGCCTGCAAATGTTTACATGCCATGGGCACAGCCAAAAACAAAATTAAAAAAATTTAAAAATAAATAAATATTGGTCTAGTTATCCAAAGAATGAGTAAATAATGAATTGCATGAATAGATGAATAAATGACAACTAGATTTTTCAGTAGGTCTTTGCCATTCATACAGCCATGGAGCCCACTTTTTCCCACTACCATGGCACCAGAGAATGAGGGGAGGGGGTCTCTGAAATATCAGGAAACTTTCTCCGGGAGTGAAAGCTAAGCAGTTTCTTTATACTTTACTCGGATTTCTAAATGAAGGTACCATTTTCCTAGGGCTGTGCTGACTGTAGACACGAGCTAACCGGAAGATATCCTCACTGTTCCAAAACCTCAACAGGATCTAGAAATTCAATATTGTTCAAGCACAAGGATACCTGTGTCTTCTACTTTCCAGAGGTCAAACACTGTGCATTGGTGACAGCGACCTGGGTGAACACCACAATCCCGCCGAGCTCAAACATTCTGTCACTAACCAGCAAATAACCAGAGAACTCTAGAGACAGAATCCTAAAGTAATCATCTCATCAGCATATCTGTTCTATTCGATTCAAAGTCTCTGCATGATACCTGGCCAGCCACTTCTCCTGCTAATCTCAGCATTCTTGTCTGAAAGATAGAGATTAACAAATAAGTGAGTTACAGGAGTTCCGGTCCGTGGCTCAGTGGTTACGAATCCGACTAGGTACCATGAGGTTGCGGGTTCGATCCCTGGCCTTGCTCAGTGGGTTAAGGATCCGGCGTTGCTGTGAGCTGTGGTGTAGGTTGCAGACGCGGCTCGGATCCTGCGTGGCTGTGGCTGTGGCACAGGCCGGCAGCTACAGCTCCTGTTAGACCCCTAGCCTGGGAACCTCCATATGCCGCGGGTGCGGCCCTGGATAAAAGGCAAAAAGACAAAAAAAAAAAAAACAAATAAGTGAATTACAGCACTTGGCAGAGAATCAGGCACAGGCTAAGCCAATGTTGACTGATAAGGTTTATAATACAATCACCGACAATAAGGACACAAAAAGCAATCATTACACCAGGAGCTATAAATTCAGAATGCTACAGGAACATCAAAAAGCACCCAACCCTCAGAGTTCCCACTGTGGCTCAATGAGTTAAGGACGCCCCACTATCTCTGTGAGGAGCATTGTCACTACTGTGGCTCAGGTTCCATCCCTGGCCCAGGAACTTCTGTACAGATACAGTGTGGGCGCAGCCAAAATAAAAGAAGTTGCTTCATCTGAGACTTTGAGGATAATTAGGAGGCTAGGGGTCATTAAGGGGGGGAGATGCATTGCAGGCACAAGAAACAGTATGAACAAAGACACGGGGGTCAGAAGTCACGTGGTGTAGGCCTCACACCACCAGCAGTTTGGTGTCGCTGGTGCCAGAAGGTAGAGACGTGGCAGGAGAGATGAAAGAGGGCCCTTTGATGCGAGCCAACTGATCTATGTTACGTGAGAAGCCACCTGACCACACGCATCATTCAGAGAAAAAGTTCCTGTAGCCGAGAGAGGCCAGTCACCTGCTGAACTGGACCTGAGCCCTGTGCTCCTGGAAAACTGTGAAGATTTCAGAAATTACTTTTGTGTTCTGGAAACACTCACTTATTGCAAAGAATAAAGTCCCCATGTGACTTAGGTAAGACTCGTGGACACCCTGTGTTTACCTCTGACAAGGCCAAGCACAGACCCTCCCCATTCCCATTTTTAGCTTCATAAATAATTAGCTGAACTGTCTTGTCCCCACAAGACAAGTTTGTTGTCTTTGTTCTTGCTCCATCAGAAGAAAAGATTTTGTTAATCAAATTTTGGATACGGTGAGCTTGGGTCCCGTCAACCCAAGCCAGCAAGCAGCCCCTCCTGAGAGCAGACCGTATCCTCAGAACATTCTCTGCTACACTGCCCAAAAGGCCACTCTCCCATGCATCCCACATCCCGCCACCAGGTTCTTTCCGGCCTTGTTTACTCCTCCTCCCCAAAAAACCTCTTGCAGATCTCGTGATCGGCACATTCTCCACTTGCTCCAGTCCATTTCACACCCTTCATTCACAACGATCCTTTGGAATAAAGTCTCTCCTTACTAAGTCTGAATCTTTTTTTGTTTGTTTGTTTTTTAACAGACTGAGCAGGAACAAGCCTGGAGACCACCTGGGGACCATTATAACAGTCCTGGCCGGAGCAGATGGGCATCTGAACTGGACACAGCAATAGCACAGAAAGGCAAGAAATGCTTACATGGTAAACTTGGTGGGAACTGGAGATGCTCTATACAAGGAAGAGAAGGAAGTGTCGGTCCGTTGCCCTCACCATGTGTGATCTCTTCCTGGGCCCATTCAGAGTTGCCTGGAGCCTCCCCTGTACTCCTGCTGCATCCCCGCTGCCTGCTGCCTCCCCTGTCCTCCTGCTGCACCTGCTGCATCCCTGCTGCCTGCTGCCTCTCCTGTTCTCCCACTGAACCTGCTGCATCCCCGCTGCCTGCTGCCTCCCCTGTCCTCCTGCTGCACCTGCTGCATCCCTGTTGCCTGGTGCCTCCCCTGTGTTCCCACTGCACCAGCTGCATCCCTGCTGCATCCCCGCTGCCTGGTGCCCCCCCTGTGCTCCCGCTGCACCTGCTGCATCCCCGCTGCCTGGTGCCCCCCCTGTGCTCCCACTGCACCTGCTGTGCAATCAGGTGTTCCTATACCTGTCTCCTTTATGGGCTGTAAGCTTCCTGAAAATAGGGGTTATGATTCATCACCCCTGTACTCTCAGCATCCAGCCGAGTGCCTGGGGTCCTAGAAATGGTCACCAGGTATTCACGGAATTGGAGATTAATTTATAAAGCTGATTTAAGATTTCTCAGACAACTGAAGGCATGCAAGTCCTCTGGCTTCTGACTGATAGGAGTGATTGGGAAAATAATTTTAACTAATATTTATTCTAGGTTAACCATGTGCCAGGCACAGTGCTAAGTGGTTTGAGGGCATGATCTCTTTTAATGTTGACTAAAGCCCTAAGAAGTAGGTAAAATTACTATGATCCTTATGTTACTGACAGATACACTAAGGCTAGAGAAGTTGAGCAATTTTCAATAAGAAGCAGAGCAGGGATTCTTACCATCTGTCTGGGCTTCAGGCTCACACACTTAATCTCTCCATGCTATTGCCTTCCTTCAATCTCAGAAATGGCTGTGCTGAGTTCATCACAGAGGGACTGCTCATCTTTTCAAATAAAGGAAGATCTATTATCGTCAAAGAGAGAGATGATTGAAATGAGCGATGGGACATAGGCTTTCAGGCCAATGCCAGAAAGACAAAAACAGCTTGGGAATCCGCATGCAATATTCATAACTCAATAGAAATGCCGACTGAAGGATGAATTGCGATCAGGAGAGCCTTGACGTTCTGTGCTAACCATCACTCTGTGTAAGAATGACCTTCCAGGAGTTCCCTTCGTGGCTCAGTGGTTAACGAATCCAACTAAGAACCATGAGGTTGCGGGTTTGATCCCTAGCCTTGCTCAGGGGGTTAAGGATCCAGCATTGCCGTGAGCTGTGGTGCAGTTTGCAGATGCCGCTCGGATCCCGCGTTGCTGTGGCTGTGGCGAAGGCCGGCAGCTACAGCTCCTGTTAGACCCCTAACCTGGGAGCCTCCATATGCTGCGGGTACGGCTCTAGATAAGGCAAAAAGACAAAAACAAAACAAAACAAAACAAAACAAAAGAAAGACCTTCCAAAGAATGCAGCTAGGCACACAGGAAAAAAAAAAAAAAACCCTGAAAAGCATTATTTTGGCACAAATGCGTGCTTTTTCAAAACACTCTATGTATCTTCTTGGCACATTTCTGTATTTAAGCAGTTAGAGAATGCAGAGATTTAGGAAAGTCCTCTGTAAATATGAGCTTTCTCAGGAACATCCTCCCAGCCCTATGAGATGTGACGCTGAGAGCAAAACTAGCACTTTCACTGCACCCTAGACAGGTTTTAGATTAATTCAGCGTTGCTCGGGCATGGCCACATGTAGACTTCAACATACAAAAACATGATTAACATTAGCCCTAGGCCTAGCTAGCTCCTAGGAGAGAACAGACATATATTTAAGAACCAAGAGAACTGCAGTGGCTGGGGTTGCTGCCGTCTTGCAGGTTTGATCCCTGGCCCGGGAACTTCCACTTGCTGCAAGCTCGGCCAAAATAAAGAAATTAATTAATTAACTAATAAGAACCAAGATGATCTACTGTACACCTGAAACTTATAGAATATTGTGAATAAATACGTCAATGCAAAAAAATAAAAACCCAAAAAACAAACAAGAAAACAAAGCAAGGATTTCCCACCGCGGCACAACAGGATCGGTGGCGTCTCTGCTGCACCAGGATGCAGGTTCTATCCCGGACTGGGCACAGTGGGTTAAAGAAGCGTGAAAGAATCTGGCGTTGCCACCGCTGTGGCGTAGATTGCAGCTGTGGCTGGAATCTGATCCCTGGCCTGGGAAATGCATAAGCCACAGAACGGCCAAAAAAAAAAAAAACCAAAAAACCCCACAATGATCCTAAGATCACTTTGCTCTGAACCGTTTCCTTCTGAGAGGCTGTGAACAAAGCACCAAACTCGCTGACTCTCTTTTCTCACTTCCGAACTGGGAATAATAATAATACCCCTACTTCTGGGAATTCTCAGGGTTAATAGTGATGAGCGAAGTCATTGATCCATTTGCAAACGTTGCTCAATTGATGTTTTATCGCTTTCTTTGCTGTTATGTAGATTTTGGAACTGAATTTTATATAATCAGATTGATTCATTAAAAAAAGTAATCTATCAAAATTAGATACCCTTCAATAAAAGTAATGAGGGAGTTCCCTTCGTGGCTCAGTGGTTAATGAATCCGACTAAGAACCATGAGGTTGTGGGTTCGATCCCTGGCCTCGCTCAGTGGGTTAATGATCTGGTGTTGCCGTGAGCTGTGGTGTAGGTTGCAGACGCAGCTCGGATCCCGTGTTGCTGTGGCTGTCGTGAAGGCCGGTGGCTACAGCTCCTGTTAGACCCCTAGCCTGGGAACCTCCATATGCCGCGGGTGCAGCTCTACCTAAAGGCAAAAAGACAAAAAATAAAAATAAAAAAAATAAAAGTAATGAAAACAGAAACCCAGGGGGAAGGGATGAGAATAACTGGTGATATTGTCTCTGAGGGTGTAGGATGTGAGAGGCGTGCATGCAGCCCCAGATCTGAGAAGCTTTGTGAGGCTGGGAGCAGGGACAGGAGACCCAGGCAGGAGAGGGCCTCGGGGGTCAGTACCAGGCAGTGAACTAAGCCAAGGGGTCTGGAGTCCAGCTTCCCAGCTGTGCCCCATCCAGTAACTTAAGGACAGTCGGTTTCTACCCTCTGTCTTCTCGTCATTTTAGCACTTTGCACTGCTCAGGTTAAGTGGGAGTCAAACATTTATACTGCTCGTCTCTACATGTGCTCTTTTTTCTTTGCTAATTTTTTTTAGGGCCACACCTGCAGCATATGGAAGTTCCCGGACTAGGGTCGAATCAGACCAGGTGTGCTGGCCTACACCACAGCCACAGAAACGCAGGATCTGGGAAATCTGAGCTGCACCCGGGACCTACACCACAACTCACAGCAACACAGGATCCTTAACCCATGGAGCGAGGCCAGGGATCAAACCCAGTGCTCGTGGATACTAGTCGGGTTTGTAACCCACTGAGCCATAACAGGAATTCCTTACATGTGCTCTTTTGACTTTAGACAACATTGCAACTTAGTCCTCATTTCATGGAGATCCCAAAGAGTACAAAAAAAAAGCGAGATAGTCCTTGCTAATGTGTGTGGGCCTCAGTTGAAAGCTTTAGGGTCAAATCTGTGATTTTCCAGAGAAGAAGGAATTCTGCTTCAAGACTATCACAAAGGAATCCTTCTTGAGTTTCCAGCCTGTCAGCCAGCCCTGCATACCCCAGACTACACACCCCACACTCAAGACTGCGACAGCAACTCTCGCCTATGGCCTGCCTTACAGATTTAGGACTTGCCGCAATCACATAAGCCAACTTTTTTTTTTTGTCTTTTTAGGGCCACGCCCACAGCATATGGAGATTCCCAGGCTGGGGGTCGAATCAGAGCTACCGCTGCGAGCCTACACCACAGCCACAGCAACGTGGGATCCGAGCCGCGTCTGCGACCTACACCACAGCTCACGGCAACGCCAGATCCTTAACCCACTGAGCGATGCCAGGGATCGAACCCGGAACCTCATGGTTCCTAGTCGGATTTGTTTCTGCTGCACCACTACAGGAACTCCGAAGCAGAGATTTTAATTGCTAGTCTGCCATAATCCTGGGCAGTTTAAATAACCTCCCCTTTCTTAGTTTACTTGATTGTGAACTAATG
This sequence comes from Catagonus wagneri, assembly GCA_004024745.2. Classification (NCBI taxonomy): domain Eukaryota; kingdom Metazoa; phylum Chordata; class Mammalia; order Artiodactyla; family Tayassuidae; genus Catagonus; species Catagonus wagneri. Next base: position 6,259,734 of record PVHT021183585.1, read on the forward strand.
CTTGATGATCGTATTCAGTCATAGTTTTAATGAACATAAAGTAATGTTATGGGTTGAGTTGTGTTACCCAAAAGATATGTTGGAGTCCTAACTCCTGGTGTCTCAAAAGGTGACCTTTTGAATAGGACGTGATTAGTTGGAGATGCAATTGTTAAGGTTATAACTGGAGTACAATAAGCCCTTAACCACTATGACTGGTGTCCTTATAGAAACAAGAGGGCCAAACCCATAGGGGGAACACCATGAGATGAGGGAAGCAGACACTGAAGGCAGCAGATATAAGGCAAGGACTGCCAGGAAACCACCAGAAGCCAGAAAGAGGCAAAGAAGGGTTCTCTCCTCGATGTTTTAGAAAGGGTGTGACCCAGCCAGCATCTCGATCTTGGACTTCTAGCCTCTAGATCAAGACCATAAATTTCTATTGTTTTAAGCCACCCAGTTGGTGGCACTTAGAAGTAAGATGGTAAACTTTTTGGAAGATTTAGCACTCCAAGTGAAAGTTGGAGTGGTGCATTTACAAACCTGGGGCATTACATTAGTAAACAGAGCACACGTGTCAGCTACTGTGATTCATACCTCACGTGTGTCATTTCGCTGTATTATCACAACAGCCAAATGAGTTAGGAGTTCTTACTATTCATGTTTTACAGCTAGTAAAACCATGGCACAGACAGCTTACATGGCTTACCCAAGGTCACATTACAAGCAGATATAGAATGTTATATGGACACTGAGACATTGCTTGCCCATAAGGACTTTAAAATCTGGTAGGTAGAAGTTAAAACGTTATGCCTGTACGAGTTCCCATGTGGCATGTAGAGTTAAAAGATTCCGTGTTGGGAGTTCCCTTCGTGGCGCAGTGGTTAACGAATCCAACTAGGAACCATGAGGTTGCAGGTTCAATCCCTGGCCTTGCTCAGTGGGTTAAAGATCCGGCATTGCTGTGAGCTGTGGTGTAGGTTGCAGACGCGGCTCGGATCCCGCGTTGCTGTGGCTGTGGCGAAGGCCGGCAGCTACAGCTCCTGTTAGACCCCTAGCCTGGGAACCTCCATATGCCGTGGGTGCGGCCCTAGATAAAAAGGCAAAAAGACGAAAAAAAAAAAGGATTTCATGTTGTCACTGCAGTGGCTCTGGTTACTGCAATGGCACAGGTTCAGTCTCTGACCTGGGAGCTTCTGCATGACATGAGCATAGCAAGAAAAATATATATAAATATTTATATATTTTATATGTAAATTTACTATATATAAATTTATACTTTATAAATATAACAATATTTATAAATATAAATATATACTTTATAAATGTAACTATTTACAAATGTAAATATGTACTTTATATTTTATATATAAATTTACTGTACATATAAATTGACTCCTTCTTTCGGGTTCTTTGGGATGTTTTTGTGTTGTTTTTCTCCTTGAAATACTAACTCAAATGATTCAGCAAAGGGATTGAAAGAGAGAGAGAGGCTGCAAAATACAGACAGAAAGAACACGTGCTGGGGCAAGGCAATCCTATGCAGACCTAAGCAAATCTAAGTACGGGCCTGCCAGGTTCTCCACGTAATCACCACGTACGAGAATTCACTTCCACAATCCCCGGAGATATATCAGCGTTCGGGTTTGCAGTGATTCTCTCAGTTAACGTTGTTCTTTTTTCTCGCAATTTCTCGATTCATGGCGGATTCTGCGTGTAATTGCCTCCCTCCCATTTCCTTCGGTCACCCCGGCGGTGAGCAGAGACGGGTTAAATGAAAAAGATCTCTGCCTGAGCGATGAACTGGAAAGAGGCGCCTCTCACTCCTTCTAACAAAAATCTCTGTATATACTGTTTTCTCTTCTTTGTTAAACATTCATGATACTAAGGACTGGACTCTAGAAGTTATTGTCGTCTTGGCTATGCTAACCCTGCCTCTTTGCCAATTCCTCCCCACTCCATCTCTTGAGAGAGCAAGAGAGACAGAATAATATCTGTTTTTAACCAGCCATTTCTTTCTTTCTTTTTTTGTCTTTTTGCCTTCTCTAGGGCCGCACCCGCAGCATATGGAGGTTCCCAGGCTAGGGGTCTAACAGGAGCTGTAGCTGCCGGCCTTCGCCACAGCCACAGCAATGCGGGATCCGAGCCGCGTCTGCAACCTACACCACAGCTCACGGCAACGCCGGATCGTTAACCCACTGAGCAAGGCCAGGGATCGAACCCGCAACCTCATCATTCCTAGTCGGATTTGTTAACCACTGAGCTGTGATGGGAACTCCATAACCAGCCATTTCTTTTAAAGCTCTTCTGTCATGGCCTCTCTTGTCCATGGCCTTACCGTTGCTAACTACAACTTTTCTTTGAATTTCTGAGCCACGTTCAGTAAGGATTTACACATGACTCTCCATTAATTTGCCTGTTTTAGCTCATTTCATTCTTTCGTTATCAGTAACGACGGCTCCAAAGTGACTCCAGAGCGACCCCAAATGTGATTTTCAAAGCTCTTAACTGTCACCAAAATCATTAAGACACAACTACTTGTATTCAGATTTACATCTTAAGGACTCTGGGGTCTCAGGGTGACAGGCGGGCAGGGTAGCTATTGTTCATCAGTCACTGGGATGTCATCATATAGAACCTGGGAGGGAATATTTAATAAGGTCCCGGAAAACTAGACTCATTTCTAACTTCAGTGAATTTCTAATGAGGTTGCTCTGCAGTTGAATGACGATTGATTCAGGATCCACAGAGAGGGGACTGGGGTCTGCTGAGCACTAATTACATCTTGGATAAGAGCTGGATCTTTTGTTAAGTCATATTACGGAGTACGTCTCTGTGCTGGGAGTACCGAGCTAAGTGCTTTACAAGCATGATCAGTCCCCAGTCCTTACGCGGCTCTATGAGGCGAGTGGCATTCTTTTCATATTTGTTTCACAGACGAGGAAACTGGGGTTCAAAGGGGTCCAGACTGGCAAATGCAGACAATCCGAGCCAAACTTTCTGCTCTAAACCAAGATGCTATACCGTTCCCTGCCTCCTTCTAGAAGAACTGTACCGAGGAGTCAGAAAATCTGCCCTTGTGTTTGAAACCCTCTTCGTTGCCAAAGTCATCAAGGTAGTCAAGTTCATGTTGAAGAATCCTCTGACCGTATTTTCTAGGGGGAGAACCTCAGAAGGGGAGATGCCACCAGAGATTTGCCAGATGAGGCATGTATCTCCCAGGAAGTCATTAACTGCGGTGCTGTGACAATGGACAGGGTCATCTGCCATCCCATTGCCGTCTCTGACAGATGCCTCCCACAGGTCTCGGAATGGTGCTCAGGGTTTTTCCCCAACGGAGCAACCGCCTGGTCTCCCAGTCCACCCACTTCCCCCAGTCCAGCACCTCCCTCCACCCCATTCCCACTCCGTGTTGCTCTGACCTTCACGTCACCTGAGATCCTAGATACCGTCATGCGCTTGTGTGCACAGTTCTTCTTCCTAGAATCCCCTTGCTTCTTTCTGCCAGGTTGCAAGCCCCTACGCATCTTTCGGGACCCTCTTTGGGATCACCTCCTCTGCACAGCCTTCCTACGGAAGCTCAGAGGCAGAATCATCCACTCCTCTGCAGTATCATGCATTTCTGTTAATATCACAGGTATTGCTCTATTATAACTATATGTTCAGTTGTCACTTGTCTGGAAAACTTATCAGTAAATATTGGCACAATTGAATATCCCACAGCAGAGAACCGTGATTGCAGTTGCTACACTCTGCATGTCAGTTTCCCTCTGCCAGCCAGCATCTGCCTCTCTCTACTCTTTTCCTTCTTTTTTTCTTTTAAATCTTTTTAGGGTTGCACCCTCAGCATATGGAAGTTCCCAGGCTAGGGGTCAAATTGGAGCTGTAGCTCCCAGCCTATGGCACAGGCGCAACAACACCAGATCTGAGCTGCATCTGTGACCTATGCCACAGCTTGTGTCAATGGCAGATCCTTAACCCACTGAGCAAGGTCAAGGATCAAACCCACATCCTCGTGGATATTGGTCGGGTTCTTAAGCTGCTGAGTTGCCATGGGACCTCCCTGACTCTCTTTATTATTTATGCTCAAGAATCATGAAGTCTCGGATCCACAAGATAACAGATGGCAGGCGTTCTCATTGTGGCTCAGTGGGTTAAGAGCCTGACTAGTATCCATGAGAATTTGGGTTCAGTCCCTGGCCTCACTCAGTGCGTTAAGGATCCAGGGTTGCCACAAGCTGCAGAACAGGTCACAAATGTGACTTGGATCCAGTGCTGCTGTGGCCACGGTGTAGGCCTCAGTTGCAGCTCCAATTTGACCCCTAGCCTGGGAACTTCCATGTGCCATATGTTGCAGTTGTGGCCCTAAAAAGGAAAATTAAAAAACAAAAAAGATAACAGATGGCTTTTTTCCCTATCTCGATTCCAGCCAGTCTATGACCTTTCAACTTCAAGTTCATTACCAGCCTCCTAGGTTTAAGCAGTTTATCCACAACTTAATAGTTAGAATGCAGAAGGCAAATGCACTGCAGAGCTGCCCCGTGTGTTAGAGGAGTGGCAATCAAAGAGGAAGGAAGTTTCTAGAAAGGAACTGGCTCCTACTAGGCCTTTTAAAAACTTCCCCTCCCCCCAAAGTAAAAAATAGCCCTCTGACCTGCCACTTGGAGACAACCAGGCTCACTCCTCACAAAGCTGAGCCAGGCAGGGCAGAAGCCAGCTCCTTCCTCCTCACCGTGTTTCTTTTGGTCTAGAGGTTGCCTATTCTCATCTGTCTGGACGGAGGGCCCAGCTTTGGTCTATGACTTCGGCCCCGGCTCATCCTGCAGATGTTCTTTGTAACAATTGCCTTTTGGCTCCATGCCTTGAGAAAACCTGCAGTCCTGGTCACTGTCTTTTTTTTTTTCTTTTTGCCTTATCCAGGGCCGCACCCGCGGCATATGGAGGTTCCCAGGCTAGGGGTCTAACAGGAGCTGTAGCTGCCGGCCTTCACCACAGCCACAGCCACAGGAACGCAGGATCCGAGCCGCGTCTGCAACCTACACCGCAGCTCACGGCTACGCCAGATTCTTAACCCACTGAGCGAGGCCAGGGATCGAACCCACAACCTCATGGCTCCTAGTCGGATTCGTTAACCACTGAGCCACGATGGGAACTCCTGGTCACTGTTTTATCCGTGGAATAACGTCCTGGCAGGATGTGCAGGACTGGCCAGTAGGGACGTGAATGGACAGGCCCCTACATGACTGTGACGGGTCTTATCATACGCAAAAGAGTTTTGCCTTGAGCCTGTGGGTTTGGGGCCTCCACAAAGAAGGACCAGGGTTAGGTCTGTGTTTTAGAAAACTGCCTCCATTATCGTGTGATAATAGATTTGAGGGGGATAAGCCTGAAGCCAAGGAGATTAATTAGAAGTATTAAGTGATCCAGGTAAGACTTAGAAAGCCTGAGTAAGGAAGGTCCTTACAATAAGGAGGTGAATTTGAGAGGCATTTCGGAGTTGGGTTTGGCATGCCTCAGTGAATTCTCAAATGTCAGGGACAATAAAGAAGATATGCTTACGTTTGTAGCTTGAAAAACTTGAGAGGTCTAAGACGCCCTTAAGAAAGCAAGAGGAGGTGGAGTTCCCGTTGTGGCTCAGTGGTTAACGAATCCGACTAGGAACCATGAGGTTGCGGGTTCCATCCCTGGCCTTGCTCAGTGGGTTAAAGATCCGGCGTTGCCCTGAGCTCTGATGTAGGTTGCAGATGCGGCTCGGATCCCGCGTTGCTGTGGCTGTGGCGAAGGCTGGCAGCTACAGCTCCTGTTAGACCCCTAGCCTGGGAACCTCCATATGCCGCAGGTGCGGCTCCACATAAAGGAAAAAAGACAAAATAATAATAATAATAATAAAAATAAAAGAAAGCAGGAGGAGGAGCAAGATCAACAAAATCAGATCCAACACACATAGCAGAAGGACTCCACACTGGAGTCGCTGGCAGTACTTGCGCTCAGCAGCTTCCATTGCTTGGGTGAAGCTGACCTTCTGTAGCCTCCTGTAGACTATGTCCACTGGGATGGGGAGGAAAGTTTCTAAGGGATAGTTTTAAAATATTCGATGGAACATGTCTTCATGAAAATGATTCTCCTACTAGTAAATTCCTAAAGAATACAAACTTGAACAACAACAAAAAAAATGAGGTGACTGACACACACAAAAAGCTGGTCATCATAGAGAGCAGACTTGTGGTTGCCAAGGTCAAGAGGGATGGGAGAGGGATGGAGTGGGAGGTTGGGGTTTGCATATGTAAGCTATTATATATTGAATGGATACAAGATCCTACTGTAAAGCATGGGGAACTAAATTCACTATCCTATGGTAAACCACAGTGGAAAATAATTTTTTGTTTGTTTTTTTAGGGCCACACCCACAGCATATGGAAGTTTCCAGGCTAGGGGTCAAATCGGAGCTATAGCTGCTGGTTTATGCCACAGCCACAGCAACACGGGATCTGAGGCATGACTCTGATCTACGCCACAGCTCATGGCTACGCTGGATCCTTAACCCACTGAGCGAGGCCAGGGATCGAACCCGTGTCCTCGTGGATACTAGTTGGGTTTGTTACCACTGAGTCACAATGGGAAAATATTGTTTAAAAGAATGTGTGTGTGTGTGTGTGTGTGTGTGTGTATGAATCATTTTGCTGTACACCAGGAATTAACATAATGTAAATCATCTATACTTCAATAATGAATGCTAAGATTTAAAAAAAAGCTGTCCATGTTTAATGTATACATCTTTATGAGTTTGAAGGTAAGTATACACCTGTGAAACCATCACCATAAACATAAACATTACCTCTAAAAATTTCCTCCCTCTCTCAGACTTTTTTTTTCCAAAACATTGGAGACCAGGATGTCAGGACATGGGGAATGGCATGTTGTGAGGTGAGACGTGGAGTCTTGGGCAGGGGAGAGGAGAGACTATTGAAAAGATGTGTTCTCGGAGTTCCCTTCGTGGCTCAGTGGTTAACGAATCCGACTAAGAACCGTGAGGTTGCGGGTTCGATCCCTGGCCTTGCTCAGTGGGTTAAGGATCTGGCGTTGCCGTGAGCTGTGGTGTAGGTCGCAGACGCAGCTCGGATCCCATGTTGCTGTGGCTGTGGCGAAGGCCGGCAGCTACAGCTCCTGTTAGACCCCTAGCCTGGGAAGCTCCATATGCCTCAGGTGCAGCTCTAGATAAAGGCAAAAAGACAAAAAAAAGAAAAGAAAAGAAAATAGGTGCTCTCTTCTCCCCAGGGTGGGTGGCAGTGATGGTGTTGGTACCATTTGGAGCATCTTCCACATCAGCCTCTTACAAGCCTTGCAACTGCAAGGGCCACTTTTTTAGGGATCACAAAAAGAGCACTGCCCATACTGAATGGTCATATCACTAGGGATAGCAGGCAGAATCATGGGAGGAGACTGCCTGAGGGAGGCACAAATCCTGCATTTTCTGCTAACATGTATCTACAAACAGGGTGAGAATTCCAGGGAGCTAGAGATTGCTTCACCTGGAGGAAAAGAAAAGAGCAAAGGAACTGTCAAGGCCAACCCTCACAGCTGACAGCCTTCTGTCTGTGATGGGTCAGGCAGGGGAGGCCCCAGGAACCCAGTTCACAGCACCTGAGAGAACCAGTAATCTTGCTTCTGCTCCTTCTAACATATCTTTCCCGTGGCAGGGCTTCTTTTCAAACGGTAAAAAGGAACTTCCAGTCTATATGGTAGACGGAGCTGGAAGTTGGGGTCTGGAGCCTGTGAGCAGAAGCAAAACCAGAGGCCACAAAGTCTTTGAGCTGAACTGAAGCCTAAGGCTGAAGATGAACTTTGCTGCCTGTGGGGGCAATGACCCCTTTGCAGTCAGGGGATGGGTGCTGATCTAAGGAATTTTCCATGTAAACCTGGAGCCACAAAAGCCCTCCCGTCTTGAGAGCCAAGACTAGAAACAGACCCACCACCTCTTTGGGTCCAGGGTCTTGGGTGGGAGGAGAAATCAGAAATCAGAGCATCAGGGCTCCACCCCGAGGGAGGGTGGGATCAGAGGTGGCGCCACCCACCTGATCCCTCTGCAAACAGAGAGAGTAGGGCCCAAACTAATCAGCAGCCGATCAGAATCCACCTTTAAAAGGGCCCTCTCACAGCCCAGCGCACTAGTGGGACGACTCAGAAAACGATTTTCACTTGGTTAAGCTCGCAGTCAAAAGTCACAAACAGCCCAAGGAAATGACGCACCACTGAAAAATCTGAAAATGCAAAAGATGATGCAATCATGAACTTTGGATCATGGAGCAACCTGAAATTAAAGCATAACAAGGCTAGTAGTCATTAGCACTTACTACACATAAAGTGCTATGATGATTGTTTTACATTTGTGATTTCATTTGGGGCTAGAAGTAACCCTGTGAGTAGGTATTACTATCACGCTTCATAAGTGAGGAAACTGAGGCACAGAGAGGTTAAGTAACCCGTCTAAGATCACACAGAGCAGAGTCTGACTCCAGCACCTCCACCTTTACTTAATCTCTGCACTAAATTTCTTCCCCAAGAGGATCTCTAAGCCAAGAAGTAATAATAAAAAAAAAAAAAGAGTAAACAAATTTAAAAAAAAATAAAGAAATGCAATTATTGGCACAAAGCTTAAAAGATTACACAGTTGATTGGACAGAGTTGAAAGAATAAGCAGAATTGGAAGCTAAATTTGGGAAAATTTCTCAGAACATGACATGGAGTGATGAGAAAAAAATGAAATATTTGGAAGATAAATGAAGGCTTTCTGGTGTTTATTTGCTAGAAGTGTCAGGAACAGTGAAGTTAGATGACCAGAGAGAGATATTTGAAGAGCAAATGAAGAATTTTTCAGAATTAAATATTAAAATTCAATTAAAGTACACATTTGGTCTTTGACAATCTGATTTATCTTAACAATCCTGACATCTATTAACAACACGATCTATTGAGAATTAGTTAACTTTCCCTGCCATAAAACGGAATTCGTGAAAACTGTTTCAAAGTTTCCCTTTAAAGACTAAATGGGAGTTCCCTGGTGGCTCAGTGGGTTAAGGATCCTGTGTTGTCACTGCTGTGGCTCAGGTTACTGCTATTGTGCACATTTGATCCCTGGCCTAACAACATCTGCGTGCTACAGGTACAGCCCAAAATATATAATTAAATTTAAAATAAATTAGTAAATATAAAATAAACTCTAAATGATATTTATGTTTCCAAAATACTTAGCCCAGAAGTTCCCATTGCAGCTCAGTGGTAATGAACTCGATTAGCATCCGTGAGGATGCAGGTTTGATCCCTGGCCTCACTCAGTGGGTTAAGGATCCAGTATTGCCATGAGCAGTGGTGTACGCTGCAGACGCGGCTCGTATCCACATTGCTGTGGCTGTGGTGTAGACTGGCAGCTGTAGCTCCGATTTGACCCCTAGCCTGGGAACTTCTTATGCCACAGGTGTGGCCTTAAAAAAGCAAAAAAAAAAAAAAAAGAAAGAAAGAAAGAAAGAAAAAAGAAAACAGCCCAGGTGCAAATACATACGGCACTCAATAATTACCTATTAAATCACAATTCATTTAATTGACCAAAAATTTTCATATTATAATTCTATTTCTCTGATGTGGTTTCTTCCCAGTATTACCTCCTCTTTTTCCAAAGTTTTCTGAAAATAAAGAGGCCCTTTGGAATGCATCTTCTTCATGCTGGGAGTACCACTCTCTTGACTTTGCCACCTTGATACAGAAGACAATGCCTGTTTTCAGCCAAAGACAAATACCATATGATTTCGCTCGTATGTGACATCTAAAAAAACAAAATAAAATAAACAATCAAACCAAACCAGACTCGTAGATACAGAGAACGGACTGGTGGTTTCCAGAGTAGAGCGGGGCTAAAATGGGTGAAGGGGATTAAGGGGTAAAAACTTCCACGTGTAAAATAAATGAATCATGGAGATATAATGCACAGCATAGTGACTACAGTCAGTAGTAGTGTACTGAATATTTGAAAGTTGCTAAGAGAGCAAATATTAAAAGTTCTCAGCACAAGAAAAAAAATTTTTGTAACTTTGTACACTTCCAGTAACTAGACTTACTATGGTGATCATTTTGCAGTGTCCAGTCATTATGTTGTACACTTGAAACTAATATAATGTAGTATATCAATTATACTAAAATCTAAAAAAAAGGACAGCATGTATTCACCAAAAGTTGGGCCTAAAAATAAGAAGAATGGAACATTTTGCCATATGGTAATAATACCTACGTGTACATTTTAAATGAAAAATCTATTTTGAAACTATATAAAATGTATGTCTACAATCTCTTAGTTTTCGAAGAACCAGTGAAGATTTTGTGAAGGTTTAGAAAAAAACTGTAGACTTTGAAAACTGTGCCCTTTCCTTAATATATTTTTTCAACCTCAAGCTTCAGTTTCCACTAGTCTCCTACGAGACCTCCAAAATAGACACCTGAGTGCCTTATAGCGCCATCTAGTGTCAAAGAGCTATTAATACATATGTACATTTCATGAGCCATTATTTGGAAGGGGCTGGAACGTCTACAATGTTAGGTTAAAAGTCTTTGTTAACACTAGGCTCTATACGTATTACCTGTGAATCCATGTGGTTTTTTTTCCCACATGCCCATTTTCCCCTGTTCTGGACAAGTAAGAACCCAGCCTCATTCATCTCTGTGGCTGTCACCGTTGACACAGTGCTTAGAACCAGGTTTATACGAAGCCACACAGAACGGATGAGAATAGAAATATGAAAAATGTGGTAGAATTCCACTGTTTTCTAAAAGGAAAAAAAAAAAACTGGAGTACCCTGGTGGCTCAGCAGTTGAGGATCCAGCATGTCACTGCTTTGGCTCATACCACTGCTGTGGTATGGCTTCGATCCCTAGCCCCAGAACTTCCGCATGCTGTGGGCATGCCCCAAAATAAATACATAAAAATGAATAAAAGAAATGATGGCCAAGACAATTGACTTACAAATTAAAATGTATCTTTACAAAGAATAACAAAAACCTCTGGTAGTAAAATTACGTTTAGTCGTTTCTTTCGCAAGTTGCTTTGGTTGACGCTTTTGGCATTTTGAGCTTTGATAACCTGGCCATGCTGTCAGTCCTTACAGAGCATGCCTCACGTTTGTAAGGCACTCTAGAGAGAGGCAACTGAGACAGGGGCTTATGATGACAGCATTTGCCTGTTTATCGACACAGGCAACCTCAGCTCTCTTGTTCTGCACTTTTAGGGATGGTATTCCAAGTTTCAGTGAAGAATAGCTCCTCCTTTTCACTTGTGTGTGTGTTTTTCAAGGGTAGGAATTGGTTTCTTAATCGCAATGAACTGTCTCAGGTGTAGCAACCAAATTAAGTAAAAACTGGTATTTTCATCGCTGTGAGAAGTTGTTAGCTATTGCAATTGCGTTTTTACATTTTTCACTTCAATAGGAAAGAACCGTGTGAGACACCGTGACTTCCCCAGTTTGAGCAAAGCCACTCAAGGGCAGCCTCCCTGAGAGCATAAACAGATGGTCAGATCCAGAAAATCCAGGGGGAGCAGGCACTTGGAGTAAAGTAAGGTCAATGTCCTTTCTTTTATTGGCATTTCAGCTCATAGGAATGCAGGAGCGAATGACGTCTCTATCTGGCTCCGTCTTATTATTATTATTTATTTATTTTTTGTTTTTTTGCCTTATCTAAGGCTGTACCCGTGGCATATGGAGGTTCCCAGGCTGGAGGTCTAACAGAAGCTGTAGCTGCTGGCCTACACCACAGCCACAGCAATACAGGATCCAAGCCGCGTCTGCAACCTACACCACAGCTCACGGCAACTCCAGATCCTTAACACACTGAGCAAGGCCAGGGATCGAACCCACAACCTCGTGGTTCTTTTTCGGATTTGTTTTTTTTTTTTTTTTTTTTTGCCTTTTGTCATTTTTATGGCCGCACCTGCGGCATGTGGAGGTTCCCAGGCTAGGGGTCTTATTGGAGCTGTAGCCACTGGCCTACGCCGCAGCCACAGCAACGCAGGATCCGAGCCGCATCTGCGACCTACACCACAGCTCACGGCAACGCCGGATCGTTAACCCACTGAGCAAGGCCAGGGACCGAACCCGCAACCTCATGGTTCCTAGTCGGATTCGTTAACCACTGCGCCACGACGGGAACTCCCTTTTTCAGATTTGTTAACCACTGAGCCACGACTGGAACTCCTATGTGACCCCGTCTTAAACTGAAGGTCAGAAACTATCACACCTGTGATCCTTCAGGCCAGGTTTACTGACACAGGCCTCAACCCTGACTGGGGTCGAGAAGCCCTGTCCACGCTCTGATGTTGGCTGCAAAGGACGGGGCAAGAGAGTTACCAACACCACCTCATGAAAATAAGCTGCTTTGTACAATTTGTCAGTAAATTATAGAATAAAGCATTTCTGCTCTAGATTTTTTGTTTGTTTTATACCTGATAGGTAAAACATAAGAGGGAGGAGGACTCTGAATTTTAGAGGCTTGCCTAAATAACAGGACACAGGATCCTTCCATGTATTTATTTAGTTCTGTCTTTACCCTCTAATTCATATTTGGGATCATTTGCAAATGAAAAGTAAAGGGATCCAGGAGTTTCCATCTTGGCTTAATAGGAATGAATCTGACTAGCATCCATGAGGATGCAGGTTCGATCCCTGGCCTTGCTCAGTGGGTTAAGGACCTGGCGTTGCCGTGAGCTGTGGTGTAGGTCATAGACACAGCTCAGATCCCATGTTGCTGTGCCTGCGGTGTAGGTTGGCAGCTACAGCTCCATTTCCACCCCTAGCTTGGGAACCTTCATATGCCTTGGGTGCGACCCTAAAAAAAGACCAAAAAAAAAAATCCAAGTTAAAGGAGGATATCATTTTTTGCCTATTTGAGAAGGTCAGATTCTTTTTAAATTACTGGTACCCTATATATTGGCAAGGATGCGGGAGGCCTAAATTTATATAAACTTTCCACAAAATAGAAAGTACATGCCCTTTGATGCATCAGTTCCACTCTAAAGATTTATCCCAAGAGTAAACGTGGAAAGAAGGATGTTACAAGGATTTTCATGATATCTTTTATTTACAATGACAAAGTTTTGGAAACAATCTAAACACTCAAAAGTGTGGATACGTTATAACATATTCCCATGATGAAACACCATGTAGTCATTTTTAAAAGTTTATGGAAGACTATTTGAAGAGATAGAAAATATTCACAATAGAAAAATAAAGAAAAAAGTACTCCAAAACAGTGTGTACATATTTATAAAGTACAGCGATGTGAGCAGTGGATATCTCTGAGTTTTGCTATTAAGGTCATTTGATTTTCTCTTTGTGGTTTATAGAGTTGTGTAATGAGCATGTATGTCCTTTGGAATCTGGAAAATAAACAATGAAAGTTCTATCTAAAAAATTCAAAAGGAGCAGCGTCATGTGCTGGAAAGAGTCATGAGCCTGAACGAAGAAACAGAAGCCCCCATTGTTCTTCCAAAATAATCATGTAACCACAACCCAGCAGATAGCACAGGGGCCAGCCAAGTGCCATTTCTGTTTAGAACACAGACGATGGGATTACATGAATCTACTTCAGCTTTTGTTTTCATAATAACTTATACTAATGAGGTCCTGCAGCAGGACTTGACTAGCCAATGTGAGGTTTATGTGAGCCAAATGGTGAAAATGGAGCAAGACCACACAGTTGGAGTGGCTGGAGGAAGCCACAGCATGCACGGTGTTTTGATAACCAGAAGGCTACAGAGAGGCTGCAATCCATGGCACAATTAGGGAATGGGGAGAAGACTGGAAGCATGGCATGAAACTCCTCTACTTGGAGTCTGGATATATTCAGTATATCCTTGGGGGTATAGCTCAGCGTTAGAGCATTTGACTGCAGTAGGTCATTTGCAGGACTTCTTTTCAAGCATTTGAAGCACATGGACGCCATAACTGTGTGTGTGTGTGTGTGTGTGTGATGTGGAAGATGAATTGAAAGAAAAAGAACCAGAGGCAGAGCTGCCTGTCTGAGAGCTACTGCAGTAGTGCAGAATTTAGAGAATAAAAACCAAATGGCAATCATCAAAAAGTCTACAAATAATAAATGCTAGGAGAAAGGGGAACCCTCCTACACTATTGGTGGGAATGTAAATTGGTGCAACCACTTGGAAAACCACTTGGAAAACAATATGGAGATTCCTCAAAAAATTAAAAAAATTTCTGTGTCAAATGGCCACCATATGACCCAGAAATTCTACTCCTGGGTATATATCTGAAAACAATAAAACATTAACTTGAAAAGATACATGCATCCCAATGTTCATAGCACCATTGTTACATTTGCCAAAATATGGAAGCAACCTAAATGTCCAATAGCAGAGGCATGGATAAAGGAGATGTGGTATCTATATATAACGCAATATTACTCAACCATAAAAACAACAAAATAATGCCATTTTGGGCAACATGGGTGGACCTGGAGATTATGGTACTAAGTAAAATAAGTCAGACAGAGAAAGGCAAATATCATATGATATCACATATCTGGAATCTAGTAAAGATGATAGGAACAAGCTTATTTACAAAATAGATATAGACTCACCGACTAAAAAAACAAGCTTTATAGTTACAATGGGGAAAGTGTGGGGGGGAAATAAATTTAGAATTTTGAATTAATATAGATATGGAGTACTATATATGAAGTCGATAAACCACAAGGATGTACTGTATAACACAGGAGACTATAAACAAATAAAAATAAAAATGAAAGGCCTGAAATAGGGCCACTAGGATAATAGGAATGATGGGGAGAAGGAAACGGAAGATAGAGAGAACAGAGCACGGTGATTCCGTGGAATCAGAAAGTGACTGAGGAAATATTTAGAAGGTGAATGTTCAGCTGTAATGATGCAGTCAGCACAAATCTTAGGTGTGTTTGATCATCGCAGTTCATACAAATAGGAAACATCTTATGACCATTAATCTGGTCCCCTTTCGGAGTTCCCTTCGTGTCTCAGTGGTTAACGAATCCGACTAAGAACCATGAGGTTGCGGGTTCGATCCCTGGCTTTGCTCAGGGGGTTAAGGATCCGGCGTTGCCATGAGCTGTGGTGTAGGTTGCAGACGCGGCTCGGATCCCGCGTTGCTGTGGCTGTGGAGAAGGCCGGCGGCTACAGCTCCTGTTAGACCCCTAGCCTGGGAACCTCCATATGCCGCGGGTGCGGCTCCACATAAAGACAAAAAAAAAAAAAAAAAAGTCTGGTCCCCTTTAGCAAGTGACAGTGTGCCACTCCTAGCTTCTTACAGCCACGAAAAGCCCCTTGGAACCTTGGAGGGCATGGAGTTTGTTACTATATGTCCACCAAGCACAAGGTCAGAAAAGCAATGATATGGATAATTTAAAGCAGGATTTTAAAAAAAATATTGGTCTCAGAATATAGGTATATTTACTAAAGAAGCAAATTTTGACCTAACCCTACCCCCCAGAGAGAATTCATTACATGTATAGGTTTTTCTGTTGCTGCTTCTGAGGTTACTATTTTACTATTCAGTGATGCGTGAAGCAGACATTCTCAACTCTTCGCTGAGCCTCCTGTCACACTGGCTGGGGGCCTTGATTGGGTCAGACAGAAGGGGCCTGTTAAATGGAGGTGAAAATTAGTCACTATTCAGCATGGAGGCCACATGTGATCAGGCATCACAGATCTGCCTCATTGGCTTCTCATAGAAAGGGCAAAGCATCTGTGTGTTTTCTGGTCATTGGCTCCTATGGGCTGCATCTCACTTCTCATATTCCTTTCATATATTTATATTGGCAATGTTCATTTCCAATTTCAGCATTGGCCTATCTTTCTCTCTGTCTCTCTGTCTTTTTAAGGTCGCACCTACCGCATATGGTGGTTCCCAGGCTAGGGGTCAAATCAGAACTGCAGTTCCCGGCCTACACCACTGCCACAGCAATGCCAGAGCTGAGCTGCATCCCCAAGCTACACTACAACTCATGGGAACACCGGATCTTTATCCACTGAGCTAGGCCAGGGATTTAACCAGCATCCTCAGGGACAATAGGTCAGGTTCTTAACCTGCTGAACCAGAGTAGAAATTCCTTGACCTATATTCTGAAAGTATAATATTTATTATTAACCTGAAAATGTTACTACCATCCACTGAAGACTTAAAATAGAACTTGGTAAATATATATCTATTATTCTTAAAGTTGATTTTAGGCGAACAGCTTTTTAAGAGAAAGTTTTTAAACAATAGAGCTTTATTTAGAGAGAAGGCTGGGGGAAAAAAATGATACCACTTGACTAACAAGGTGAAATTCTGCCCTCAACCCTGTTTAAGGATTATTATGAATCTTGAACTTCAACCTTGGCCTCTGTAATTATCTTTTCTTTTTTTTTTGTCTTTTTCTGGGGCCACACTCACGGCATATGGATGTTCCCAGGCTAGGGGTCTAACTGGAGCTGTAGCTGCCAGCCTACACCACAGCCACAGCAATGCCGGATCCTTAACCCGCTGAGCGAGACCAGGAATCAAACCCAAAACCTCATGGTTCCTAGTAGGATTTGTTAACCACTGAGCCATGATGGGAACTCCTGTAATTATCTTTATAATATCTGTAATTTTATCCCTCCTCTATGCAACTAGAAGTGGTCTTTCCCATTTTTAAAAAAGCAACTTTTCCTGAATCTAAACAGCTAGCTTCTTAGACATTGCAAAGAAATGCCATTTCCCATTTTTCTTCTTGAAAAATTAATTAGAGACTGGTCTACTGACCACAATTTTATACTCTTAACCATTTGAGGGGGAAACTTATTAAGAATAACAAAATTACCTGTGGCATTTACTGGCCTTTCTGTTGTGGTCTGTGTGTGGGTTGGAAAAAGAATTTCCAGCATATCGAGGTGAAGGGAAAAAAAGTTTACTGAGATAAGAAATGCTTGTTAGCACAGCAGGACCACCTCCTGATAATCAGGGAGAGCTGACCCTGAGCATGTGGTCGTGTCTGTTTTTATAATCCAGGGAGAGGAGAGGTCTTAAAATACACCTACTGACATGCTGATTGGTTGGGGAAAGAGGTTTCTTACAATACACTTGCTGGTTGGTGGGGAGCATATAATGGGTGGGGAGTGGTCCACATACCTTTCCTGGTAGTGGACAGGAAGGGGCGGGCCAGATTGCTCAAAGGAGGAGAGGGGACATTACAATGAGATGGGTGGGGTGGTAAAGGTTTGATAATTTTTATCCCAAGCAGAGGTTTTTTGAGTTTTATCTCCTTGGAGAAGGCTTGAAGTCCTACACTTTCTTCAGTGTTTGACTCTTGAAGTTGCATTCCTGAATTCAAATTAGAACTCAGAATATTCAGTAATATCAACAACTTAAATCTGAGTATGCTGATCAGTAGAAAGAAATCTTTTTTTTTTTTTTTTTTTGTCTTTTTGCCTTATCTAGGGCTGCATCTGCGGCCTATGGATGTTCCCAGGCTAGGGGTCTAACAGGAGCTGTAGCTGCCCGCATTCGCCACAGCCACAGCAACGTGGCTGTGGATCCGAGCCGCGTCTGCAACCTGCACCACAGCTCACGGCAACGCCGGATCCTTAACCCACTGAGCAAGGCCAGGGATCGAACCTGCAACCTCATGGTTCCTAGTCGGATTCGTTAACCACTGAACCATGACGGGAACTCCAGAAAGAAATCCTTTGATAGCTTAGATGAACAATCTCCAGATTTTCTTAGTTTCTAATTTTTATCAGTAAATATATTTATATATTTATATTTACTTTAAAATTACTTGCAGGAGTTCCCTTGAGGCACACCAGGTTAAGGATGCAGCATTGCCATTGCAGCAGCTCTGGTTGCTGCTGTGTAATGAGTTTCATCCCTGGTCTGGGAACTTCCACGTGCCACAGCCTTAGCCAAAAAAAAAAAAAAAAAAAAAGAAAAAAGAAAGAAGAAATACCATAAAACTTATATAAATACATACTTTAGGGAAAACCAGTGATTTCAAAATGTCAATCTAAAGTTAAAATATTTTTAAAGCAATTTTAATTTTATCAATGATAAAATTTCATTATTTATTGACAAAATGTTTCTTACTTTAAAAATATATTTAATAAAATCAATATAATTAATTATGTTTCATTATTGTTGGAAACCCTGTCTAAACTTTGCAACATTGTATTTTGATGTTTGTTTCTAAATAAGATGTATTTCTCTGCTTGTTTGAATGGCTGTCATAGTTGTGAAAGGTCCATCATGGAGATGTGTATATTCCAATGAAAGCAACATATCAAGGTTGGATTTTTTCCCCCCATTTTTTGACTGCTCCCACAGCATGCAGAGTTGCATGAGTCAGGGACCTACCAGAGTTGCAGAGGTTACAATGCCAGATCCTTAACTAGCTGTGCCACAAAGGAACTCCCAAAGGCCACATTTTCTCTTATGTCACTATCTCAACCCAGCTACCAATTATGTGAAGTCTTTTTTTTTTTTTTTTTAGTTTTTTTCTTTTCTTTTCTTTTTACATCCACACCTGCAACATATGGAAGTTTCCAGGCTAGGTGTCGAATCGGAACTACAGCTGCCAGCTTACACCACAGCCACAGAAATGCAGGATCCAAGCCAAATCGGTGACCTATGCCACAGTTTCTGGCAATGGTGGATCCTTAACCCACTGAGCGAGGCCAGGGATCGAATCTTCATGGATACTAGTTGTGTTCTTAACCCACTGTGCCACAACGGGAACTCCAATAAAGTCTATTGATAAAAGTGTATTCATTGGCTTCCTTCCTTTTTGAAGGCTTGGATGGGTAGAAATTTTTAAGTCCCAATTCTGGACTGATTTTTGCCTCTTTTTTCTCTCTTTTTCCATCCAGGAACTAAGAGGTTTTTGGTTTGTTTATTTGCTTTTAAGACTTTAAATAAAGCCCTATTTTCAGAAACATCCATATTTGAACACAGAAACAGTAACTTCTGGGAGTTCCTGCTGTGGTGCAGTGGGTTAAGGATCCTGCATTGCCACAGCTCTGGCCTAGGTCACAGCAGTGGCTCAGAATCTGTCCCTGGCCTGGGAACTTCCAGATGCTGAGGATGAAGCCAAAAAAATTTTTAAATGAAAAAAAGGAAACAGTTGCTTCTGTAATACTGGTCTTCCATGGAAAATAATTCTCACGGAGGCAATATACCAACCACTGAGAAGACCTGTTCAGGGACATTTGGCTTCTGTGCACAGTCACATTTCCCAAGTGCCGCCTTCCTCCAGCTTTCTGGCCAGATAGCAGTGAGCATTCGCCCTCAGCTGTTGGTGTCTCCTGCTTTGTCTGGGAGGCCAGTAGAGAAAAGCCATCCCTCAGAAAGGCTGGGTCCCCTCCTATGTGGACAGGAGCCCGGATTCGTGAAAATCTCATACTCGCTCTGGGGGTTCACAACTCACTCTGGGGTGCCTTCTCCACCCCAGAGGGCAGCTTTACTTCAGATCGGCTCTGGCTGGGGAGGAAGAGTCACTTGGTCTCTTCGATGACATTGGAACGTATGCTCAGAGGAGACCTTGACCTTGACTCCCTTCCCTTTTGTTTTCTGAGCACAAATCTTTCTTAAAAAGCCATGGCACGCTCTCTCACACATCATCCACCCACTTCTCACTCTTCCTCTTGTCCTTAACTCACATCATTTGGTATAAGTAGACGGCATTTGCTGTGGCAGGAAACGTTCTTAGCGCCGAAGGGCTGTTAATGCACGGCAGGCAGCGATGGGCTATGCTCCTCACTTTCAACCCCCAGCCAGCCCTGGCACAGAGCGATCTGGGCTCTTCTGAAGTTGCTCCAAACTGTGGCCAGAGCCGCCACACCAAGCCAGGTACCAAGAGAACTGCCGGGGCTGTGAATCCAACTATAGACGGTTTGTGAGAACAATCAGAACTCTGCCTCTGAATCAGGAGAACCATCCGGCTGAACCATGCAAATTAATCCCCTGGACAGCCCCACAGACACGGAGTGGCACCTGTGCCCTCTTGCTCCAGGCTCTCTGCCTCATTTTATTTTTTTTTTTAATGCTGGAGATTCTGGTGTTGAAGGGGACAGGAGGTGTGTGTGCTCAAGGACTCAGCCTAAAAGTGGCGATTGTTCCATGGATCCGCAAACTTGCAGTGATGGGAAGCAAATAGACGTGCCTTTTCTCTGGTCCTGCTATGGCCTAAGGTAGCCAAAAACCTCTTGCTCTTTTGTTAAAACAAAGATTTTTTTTTTTCCCCTTGCCAATGAGAGGAGATTATCTTTTATCTATAACCGGATAACTCATGTGAAAAAGAGAATGTGCTAAGTAATTGGAATTCCATATATCATAAAGTCATTTTTTTTAAAATATAGGTTAAGAGGCTCCTGCGTCACAAACGAGGTGTGCTTTCAATAGATAAATGGGCCTGCTACCTCTACCTTCTGGAAAGAAGGGATAGTGGTCTTTTAAAATCCAAGTCATCGCTTTTGTCAGGTGATCCCCAACTTTTAACTAGCATAAAAGCTTTAATTCTACACAGCAGGTTAATTTACCAATAGCCAGAAAACATTCTTTATATAAGTTTCTTTCAGAAGTTACACCATTAAAAAAAAATCGTAAAAAATCATAAAAAATAGTAAAAAATCATAAAAAATAGTAAAAAAATCTTTACTATTTCATAGTAAAGATTCTGTGACATTTACTGAAATAAATTTTTTAAATTTCCGATCAACATTTAAAGATTTTTCAAACATAAAATCATCTTTACTATTGGCTGGGGCATTTCGGTGGCCCTGCTTGGCCTTCCCTCAGGGCACATGCAACAGTTGCCAATTTCCTGGAGAAAATCCTGGTAGCCCCCAAGGCTGTGCCCTCATCCTGCCTCCACATGGAAAGAGGAGGCAGCTTTTCTTCAGCATGTGTGAGACCTAGGCTTCCAGCCCGCCCCACTGGGCTGCCAGCTGGAGCACATGACAGCTGACAAGGCAGAACGGCCACTCTCCAGGTTCTTGTCGCTAGTACAGCCTGCATTGTCGCTTGCCATGCGACAAGCCAAAATCATGGTGGGAAACAATATTTTTGGAATATCACTTGAAAGACATTTTGATTTTCTAAAAATCCCTCTCTCTAGCCGTCCAGACAAACATGAAGTTCTGTACCTGGACCCGATGCTTTCGAGCTCCCAGAAACGATGTTCACCAAATTACCCGCTGTTTTATATTGAAGGACGTTATGAGCAAGAAACTTGTTGAAGCTTCTCCCTGTGTTTACTCGAGAGAGGCTGCCACTTGCATGGCACTTACTAATTACATGGCATATCCTCTCTGGGAGATCCAACAGGAAATTTTGTTTTGAAGCTCAGAGTTAGGAATGCATGTGCTTCCTCCACACAACCAATTAGAATTGATTTGCCTTAATTTTTATGGACACTTTGAAGTGTGTACATGCTTTTTTTTTCCTTTGAATGGACTGCTAGAAAGCCGAGAGTCAAATCTGAAGTTTATCTTTAGCAAATTACCTTCTACAGCTTATGGTCTTCAATATTTTTATTTATAATTTGTATGTAATACTTTTACCTTCTACTCTCATTTTCCTTTGTTCCTCCTTTCCTCTTCTACTCCATTCAAAGTGATTTTTATCTCATTTTTATCTGTTTATGGAAGACACCTTACAACCTTTGAAACAGGCAAGTGAGTAAATATATAAAGACTGGAATATCTGGTACTTTGAATTAATAATTTCTCAGATGCAAATAAAATTACTCTCCTTTCCTGAACCAAGGTACTAGGAAATAGAATTACAGAATTTTATAGAATTGGAACAGTTCCACAGAATACTACTTCCAACAAATCCACTCGTTAATACTCAGGGCACATTTCATAAAAGATTGGAAGTGGAGCCCCAAGGCTAGGCTACAGGCAGCAGAAAGATGAGAGCAGTGGTCTAGAAAGCCAGGTTCAAGGGAGGACATCAAAACTGACCTCAGAGCTGCAAACACAGGTGATAATTCTCATCCGCAATTGGGTTGAAGGGTGACCCTAAAACATACGTCTGAGCAGAAGCTCAGAATATGCTCTTACTTGGAATAAGGGTCTTCTAAAATAGAACTAAAGTCGGGATCTAGAGATGAGATCTTCCTGAATTAAGGTGGAAGACAACTAGGAGTTCCCTTCGTGGCTCAGGGGTTAACGAATCCGACTAAGAACCATGAGGTGGCGGGTTCGATCCCTGGCCTTGCTCAGTGGGTTAAGGATCTGGCGTTGCTGTGAGCTGTGGTGTAGGTTGCAGACGCGGCTCGGATCCCGCGTTGCTGGGGCTGTGGCGAAGGCCAGCGGCTACAGCTCCTGTTAGACCCCTAGCCTGGGAACCTCCATATGCCACGGGTGCGGCTCTCCATAAAGGCAAAAAGTCAAAAAAAAAAAAAATTAAGGTGGAAGACACCTAAGACAAAAGACACAGAGGAAAAAGTCAGATGCAGACTACAGCAGAAATCGGAGAGCAGCCACAAGCCAAAGGTTGCCAAAGATTGCCAGCAAGAGCCAGGGGGGTGGGTATGGAGCCGATGCCCCCTCAGGGGGTCCGCAAAGAATCAGACCAGTAGGTACCTTGATTTCAAACTCTGCTCTCCAGAACCATGAGAGGACACATTTCTATTGTTTTAACCACGCGTCTGTGACCCTTTGTTCCAGCAGCCCTGGGAAACTAACATACCACCTTATGCCTCCAGATCCAAATTTACACTAATCTATATTTTCAAGTTTAGAGTCTTTCTCTATGAATTTAACTCTTGTCTTTTTTTTTTCTTTTTAGGGCCGCACCTGTGGCATATGGAAGTTCCCAGGCTAGGGGTCGAATCGGCCTACACCACAGCCAACCTACACTATAGCCACAGCCACACGGGATCGAAGCCATGTCTGCGACCTATACCACAGCTCACGGCAACGCCGGATCCTTAACCCACTGAGCGAGGCCAGGGGTCGAACCCGCAACCTCATGGTTCCTAGTCGGATTCGTTAACCACTGACCCACGAAGGGAACTCCAGGAAAGCATATCTTTTTGATAAGCACTTTTTTAAAACACACAAGCAATGATACTAGTAAACAATCACACAGTCACCAGGAGACAGAGAAAAGGGGGTAAGAGATAAAAATACTAAGAAAACTCAGGATAAATAATAATACGAGAAAAAATCTAAGTGGCTGTCAAAAATCTAGATGACAGTGATGAAAGAGGAAGTTGAGGAGTTCCCGTCGTGGCTCAGTGGTTACGAATCCAACTAGGAACCATGAGGTTGCGAGTTCGATCCCTGGCCTCGCTCAGTGGATTAAGGATCCGCCGTTGCCCATGAGCTGTGGTGTAGGTTGCAGACGCGGCTCGGATCCCGCGTGGCTGTGGCAGTGGCGAAGGCTGGCAGCTCCAGCTCCTGTTAGACCCCTAGCCTGGGAACCTCCACATGCCGCGGGTGCGGCCCTAGAAAAGGCAAAAAGGCAAAAAATAAAGCGAAGTTGATATCATTATTCAGGAT
Organism: Catagonus wagneri; assembly: GCA_004024745.2. NCBI lineage: Eukaryota > Metazoa > Chordata > Mammalia > Artiodactyla > Tayassuidae > Catagonus > Catagonus wagneri. The sequence continues at coordinate 6,283,264 of PVHT021183585.1, forward strand.
AAATCTTGTTTTTCTATTAGAAAAAAAAGTGATTTCATAAAAGTAATAAAAGAAATGTAAAGGGAAATATAAGACTTAGTGTATCTTTTATCAAATAATCTGTGTTCTTTTCACTCAATTTATATTAACCCTGTTCAAGTAAATATCCAAGTTTTAGAAACTGCTTTGCAATACCTAATTCCACCAGAGGATGGTAGAAGAGGCTCAAAACATATAAAAAAGTGCTAATTTACATTTTTTCCTCTAGAGTTCACAACAAAGTTCTATGATACGTCTAATTTGCAGAACTGTCAAAACCCTTTTATTCAAAAATAAATTTTTCATGAGTTCCCATTATAGCTCGGCAGTTTAAGAACCTGACATAGGGTCCAGGAGGATGCGGGTTTGATCCCTGGCCTCACTCAGTGGGTTAGAATCTGGTGTTGCTAGAAGCTTTGGCATAGGTCTCAGATGTGACTTGGATCTGGCATAGCTGTGGCTATGGCATAGGCCACAGCTGCAGCTCCAATTCAACCCCTAGCCTGGGAACTTCCATATGCTGCTGGTGCAGCCCTAAAAAGAAAAAACAAAATAAAGTAAAATTTCAGAAGACGATACAGCCAGGAGTTGGCTGATTTGCTCGTTATCCTATTTCCTTTGGGGTGAAGAGATGGGGATGGAAGCAACTCTGCCTTGGGACAACAGAGTATAACCTGCAAGTTCCTTATTACATCAAATCAATATAACAAAAAAGGAAGACTGTGAGAGAACTAAGAGTTTTTCAGAGAGACAATTATAAATAAACTGAGTTGATCTGTAAGAACTTTACAAAAGTTGGAGCACAGGGAACTTATTACAGCCTTACATGCAAAACCTGGAGTTCCTGTGGTGGCTCAGTGGTTAACGAATCCGACTAGGAACCATGAGGTTGCGGGTTCGATCCCTGGCCTTGCTCAGTGGGTTAAGGATCCGGCGTTGCCGTGAGCTGTGGTGTAGGTTGCAGACGTGGCTCGGATCCCGCGTTGCTGTGGCTGTGGTGAAGGCCGGCGCTACAGCTCCTGTTAGACCCCTAGCCTGGGAACCTCCACATGCCACAGGTGCGGCCCTAAAATGACAAAAGACGAAAAAAAAAAAAAACCCTTAAAGCGTTCAGGACAGTTAGCAAGGGTCCCTGAGTGGCCTGCAGGAAGGAGAAGAGCATTTTTGCCTGCTCATGAAAATTCCACTAGATATCTTATGCTTTCCCCATCTCATCCATCCCCACGTCTACAAATGGTCAAGAGATTTTTTTTTTTGCTTTTTTGAGGGGCTGCACCTGCGCATATGGAAGTTCCCAGGCTACATGTAGATTGGAGCTGCAGCTTCAGGCCACGGCCACAGCCACGTGGGATCTGAGCCACGTCTGCAGTGTACACCACAGCCTGCAGCAACACTGGATCCTTAAAATCCACTGAACGAGGCCAGGGAACTGACCCACATTCTTGTGGTTGTAGTCAGGTTTGTAACCCACTGAGCCACAACGGGGACTCCTGCTCGAGAGATTTAGATCAATGGAAGACTGGCTCTTGCGTGGGGGGACCTGTGGGGCCAGGGCAGGGGGAGAGCCGTCCACATCTCATTTTCAAACACTGAGTGCCTGCTAAATGCATATTACCAGGGTGGGGGGTGGTTTCAGAGATAAAGTCTGGCCACTTACTTAAGAAGTGGGTCAAGAATTACTGTCTGGGAGTTCCCTTTGTGGCTCAGTGGTTAACGAATCCGACTAAGAACCATGAGGTTGCGGGTTCGATCCCTGGCCTTGCTCAGTGGGTTAAGGATCCGGCGTTGCCGTGAGCTGTGGTGTAGGTCGCAGACGCGGCTGGGATCCCGCGTTGCTGTGGCTGTGGCGAAGGCCGGCGGCTACATCTCCTGTTAGACCCCTAGCCTGGGAACCTCCATATGCTGCGGGTGCGGCCCTAGATAAGGCAAAAAGACAAAAAAAAAAAAATGATTTACTGTCTGCCTCTTAGTCCCTTCATCCTGGAGGTTCTGTTACTAATGGTCCCTCTGACCCCAGGAAACCATGGACTTGGTGTCAACCTCCGCTCCTGGGGCTCTGAGTCCTTATTGTCTCCTTCAACCTAGATAAGTAGACTCTTGCTGGTCCCTGCTGCTGCAGACTGCCTCCCTTCATTCTAAACTCCCTGACATCAGCCATCTCTGAGGCTTGACCCATCTTCCTAGCCAGCCCTACCTCTCCTAAACCTGGCTCAGTGCCCTGCATTCAAATCCTCCGTTGCCCCACAATAACCCAGTCCTGACTTGGACTGCAAGATGCCCACAGGTGAACTCTTTAAGTCTGGAATTGATAGAAAAGCACCTCAAGGCAACCTGCATGAGCAAAGGACATGAAAGTAAATTATCCATGGAAAGTACAAATATTTACACCATAACTTGAGGTAATATTGTATTCTACTATTTCTTTATGTCAATATGGATGAAATCTAAGACATCAGAGCTTTCCTCTTGCATTCTAATCTCTTGGAAGTATTCCAGCATTAAAGATTGCAGAAGCAGTTCTGAGTTTCGTATTCTAGACCTGCTGTTTATCTGCTGCGTGACCATGAATAATTTACTGCACATTTCTGAGCTGTCTGTAAAATCAAATAAAGAATAATATCTGTGGATTTCCTGTAGTGTAACAGGAGTTGGTGGTAACAAGCTCGACTGGTATCCATGAGGACTTGGGTTGGATCCCTGGCCTCGCTCCGTGAGTTAAAGGATACAGTGTTGCCGTGAGCTGTGGTGTAGGTCGCAGACACCGTGGATCCAGTGGCTGTGGCATAAGTCAGCGGCTACAGCTCTGATTCGACCCCTAGCCTCGGAACTTCCATATACCATGGGTGCAGCCCTAAAAAAAAAAGACCAAAAAAAATGAATAATATCTCCATCATATTTGTCGTGAAGAGTAAACAAGATAATATATGTTAAAGGTCTTAGGCACAGTTCTTGGCACAGAATAAGTGTTCAATAAACGTTAGGATAGGATAACATGGCTAGAATGGATGTGTGTATATGTGTAACTGAATCAGTCTGTTGTGCAGCAGACATCATCACAACATTGTAAATCAACTATACATCAATAGAACTTTAAAAAATGAAAAAAAATGAATAACGTGGGTGCATGTGAAAGCTATTTTTCTAATCATTTGAGAAGTCTGAAAATATTAGCATTAGAATTTTCTTCTTTCTTTTTTTGTCTTTTTAGGGCCACACCCACGGCATATGGAGGTTCCCAGGCTAGGGGTCTAACAGGAGCTGTAGCTGCCGGCCTTCGCCACAGCCACAGCAACGCGGGATCCGAGCCGCGTCTGCAACCTACACCACAGCTCACGGCAACGCCGGATCCTTAACCCACTGAGCAAGGCCAGGGGTCGAACCCACAACCTCATGGATCCCAGTTGGGTTCGCTTCTGTTGAGCCATGGCGGGAACTCCGTCTTTCTTTCTTTCTTTCTTTCTTTCTTTCTTCCTTTCTTCCTTTCTTCCTTTCTTCCTTTCTTCCTTTCTTCCTTTCTTCCTTTCTTCCTTTCTTCCTTCCTTCCTTCCTTCCTTCCTTCTTTTCTTTCTTTCTTTTTTCTTTCTTTCTTTCTGTCTTTTAGAAATTTCTGTTGAAGTGTAATTGATTTACAATTATGTTATGATAGTTTCAGGTGTACAGCAAAGTGATTCATATTTTTTTTCAAATTCTTTTCCATCATAAGTTATTACAAGATGCTGTATATAGCTCCCAGTGCTGTACAGTAAGTCCTAATAGTCTATCCATTTTATATTTAATAGTATGTCTATGTCAAACCCAAACTCCCAATTTATCGCTACCTCCTTCCCCTTTTGGTGAGCATAAGTTTGTTTTCCATATCTAACAGTATAATTTTTTTGGCTTGTGTTTTTGTTCTGAAATTTTCTATTGGAAAGATATAAAATATCCAGTTATATAAAGAACCAGCTTTCACAGTTGATTAGTCAGTCAATCCCAAATTCCTCCAGGGATATTTATTCAAGCTTCTCATTTTATTTTATTTTTTTTTTCACTTCTGTTCCTTGAATTTTTAACTGGATTTTCATTTGATGATAGACAATTCAAACGCATGAACTAAAAAAAATTTGGAGTTGCTTTGGTAAAACAGGTTCAGGATCCAGTGGCTCAGGTCCTTGCTGTGGCGAGGGTTTGATCCCTGGGCCAGGAACTTCCACATTCTGCAGGAGTGGCTAAAAAGAATTTTTTTTTTAAAGTAGACGTAGGTATAAAATGAAAAATAACTCTTTCCCTTCCATCCCAGATTTCCTATTCCAAGGAAATAATCACTGCCTTTATCAAATTCTTACAAATCTTTCAAGCTTCTATGTATATTTTTCACACAAATGAAAGCACACTCCTCTGTGCCCTGTCTTTTCACGTCGTGTAGTTGCCCATGGCTTAGATGGAATATGCTTTGTTTAAGGAGATCCCACATTGATGGGCATTAACATGTGATTCCTGTTTATATAATAACAATGTTTTATACACTTTGGCACATATATCTTTGCACACTTTTGCAAGAGTATGGGTAGGACTAGAAATTTCTAGAAATGCCGCTATTGCGTCAAAAGGCCACTGCATTCTAAGTTTGAACAGGTATTGCTGCCAAACTGTCCCTGGTGAAGTGGAACCAGCTTGCACACCTTTCCCTCAATGATGCATGACAGTGTCTGCCTTCCTCAACCTCCATCAGATGGGTTATCCATGTCCTAAATTACACTAATATGAAAGGTGAAAAATTATTACCTCTTCGCTGTTTTAATTTACATTTTAAATTGTGAGTGAAATTGGGCATTTTCACATACATGGTCATTTGTACTTTATGAACTACCTGTCAAAATATTTGCCCATTTTTTCTACTTTTTTGATGGACTTGTTTCCAGCGGCAGCAACGCTGGATCCTTAATCCACTGTGCAACAGCAGGAACTCAGCTAAGCTTCTTTATATGCCCCATAATTAACAATTTCCATGAATACTTGCAGACTAAATATGAAATTAACAGACATGTGTAAGTTTCTTGAGTGTTGCCCAGTGGTTATTAAGACTACGCACTGGTCTTGACTATAAATCAGTAATTTCAGGATAAGTCCATTTATTCCCTGTATCTAAACATGCTTGCTGTATCTCTGATAGAACATCCCGTCACATATTAATCTGTTGTTCCTATAATCTCACATGCTATTTAATCCATCAATTATTAAGAGATTTTCTTCAGCTACTATACCCTATTTTATAAATGTACTAAATATTGGCTATATTGGTCACCTATATTTTGGCAAATTTCTGTATTTCCTGTATAAATATGGAGAAGATTACAGATCAAGAAATACGAAAAGTGAAGGTAACGATTATCCAACAGTAACCACATACTCTCAGATCTTTGGAGGTTTAGGGTGCCTTAATCATGATGAAATGGTCCCTACTGACATGAGCTATTAATGAAGTTAATGTACCTGGCTTAATATTGGATAAAGTGATTTAAAGGTCACCTGCTCACCAAAGTGCAGGTGGTGGTGATTCTTCTACACTTACGTCTCTCTTGCTCCACACGTGCCTTGATTTATGACACGAACGTGACTGAGAAGATCATGCAAATCTGGGACTCCGAGATTGGGAAGATGCTCTCTGAGTGAAGTTCCAGGAAATGACTCTCTGAAGAGCGCTTATGGAAGACCCTGCCGCTATGGTGATCATGCAGGGATTATCCAGAACCTGCCCAGCAGACGTGCAATGACCAGGCTCCAAAATCAGTAGTTTGTCTGTAAAGTCCTTTGCCAAGGGGGAAATATTTGGCCAAAGTTGAGAAGAAAAAGTAAATAAATAAATAAATAAATAAATAAATAAATAAATAAATCAGACTTAAATAAATAAAATAAACACACACACAAAACACATCATGTTCTTAATGATAAAGATCACTGCTTATCAAATCCAAATGATTTCTTCAAATAAGCAACTTGAAAACGATATCATTAAATATATAGTGAACTTAATCTACTTTTTAAAAAGACAAAAAAAAATCTTGTTAGCAAAAGAAAAAGAAACACAGAAATTGTCTTCCAAATCCTCCATCCAATGAATGAGAATTCCTTTCTAGAAATCTGTCCAGTGTGTTGCCATCAGCAGTTCAAGTTTCCACGTCATGCTTGCGTGAGCAGGACAAAGCAAAGCAGCTGTCTTTGGTGATCTCCATCACTATCACATTAGTATTTACCCCGTTGGGGTCATGTCACAGAATGAGTTAGAGTGGACAGTAGAATAGACTGGGAAATCAACTTTTCTCTTCCTCTGTAAGCTTACTCTGGACTTGAGATGTCCACATCTCCACAGTCTGGAGAGAAAAGGGGAAGCACACTAAGGGCATTTCAGGGAAAAATTCTCCACAGCACATTTCCTCCAAGCATACGGGCTTCACTGCTCCTAGCCAGTTGCCTTCCAGTGGGATTTGGCCCTTGGCAGAGATATGTGCAACCAGTTCTTTGATGTCCCAAGGATGTCTTCTGGCAGTATCTACAGCGTTTGCACATCCTCTAAAGACAATGGCAGGAATTCAGAGTGACTTTTGTGAGAATGGAGACAAGAGGGCTGTTACTTTTTCTCAAACTTGTTTTCTGTGTTACCTACCAACACATAGCATGAATCTGGGAAAAAAATAATTGTACTTTTGTGTCCCTCCTCATCTACAAAGGAGAGAGTTTGAGAAAACTGCCCATAGAGTTGCTGTCTCTCAAACAGCAATTTCTTGTTGATGTGTGCTTTTTAAAAACTTTATCTCACAAGGTAAATAAGGGAATGCTTAACGTAAGCTATTGTCTTTTTCCTTGTGGAAAGAAAATTTAGACTCCATGCACAGACATCACACCCTCCAGTCTCTTAAATTTGAAATTTGAATCCAAAGAAATCAGTAAAGAGATTATTTTTCTTTTTTCTTGCAGTCTATGTATATAAATGAGATATGTGAAATATTTATCTCCAAAATAAAATTCATGACATAAATGAACACATTCTCCAAATACCCAGTCACAGGAAAAACAAAACATAAACCCTCCAAGTCTAGATAAAACATGTCAGCGCTGACACTCATGGCACTGTGTCCTGTGATTCTCACTAGATATCTATTTAGCCTTGAATCCAGACATGTTTTTTGGGCTCAAGGCTATTTAAATGAGGTTAAATTAAATGTCTCCAGCGGAACACTATAAGACAAGTAACTGAATCTTTCTAGAAAGAATGTAAAATGTGTCATGAGATTTAAGGAAAAGCTCATTAACATGGCCAAATGAATATGCATTGAAAATGCAGTTGCAGAAAATAAGGTAGCTGATGTCCTGGAAAAAAGTTCTTCAAACAAAGCCTGTTATTCAAACACTGGTTATAAATAACAGTTCCTGAGCCATAGAGAACAACAGGAGAGTATGAAAGAACACAAATTCACGTCATGTATTAGAAAACAGGTACAAGAAAAAAATTTGTTAGAACTCCTTCTGTTTTTATCCTCTCAATTTAAAATTTGTTTTTGTTTATGTTTTATAAAATATAAAATAGATTAATATACTTGCTATATTCTAGAAATGAATAAACCCCGAGTGTGCATGCTCAAAGATTTTTGACTGATAATGTTATGAGACCCAAAGCAATCAGGTTATGGAACCACAGGTTGAATTAAATTCTGCTCTGGACCAGCTGTTGCCTGATGATGTCATTCAGTCCCATCAGCAGCTTTCACATCCACATAATGTCCAATGAGGCTTACTTCATAATTTCTCTTCTTAAACTTGGCTCTTCCCTCTCTTTGGCTTGAAAATTCCCATTTGGCTTTTCTTATTAGTCTGAATGAGGCACTACTGCCAGCCAGCCCGTCAACCCATCTTAATGTGGCAAGAGCTGTGGATTGAGGTCAGTGGGTCTGGACTAGCCAGGCTGACCAGCCACACCCAGGATCTTGGTTTCCTCATCAGAAAAATGGGTATCATCATATCTCCTCCATAGAACCGCTAATAGGACAGAATAAATGAAGTATGTGAAAAATGGTTTTCAGAGTGTGACATATTACATAGACTTTGTTGTTTTTGTTCTTATTACTGCCAAATCACAATGTAACTCCCTCCTCAGTTCTTTTGTAGACACATTCACCAACAATATTTAGAGAATTTATAAGTTGAAAATGATCCAAACCTCTCAGACCAATTCCATTTACTATTACTGTGATAAATGTGTGTTGTTAAAATAAAACAAAACAAAGAAACACTGTTCTGTGCAAAGAGGTAATGAACCATGTAAAAAGAAAGATAACACTTTTTTTTTAATCCCAAGCTCATCCAATTAGTTACAAGTACACTGTAATACCTGTGGACAATTTGGGCCTTTTTCCCCTTTCTTCTCTCTTCCTGTTCTCATTTTAGTCTCTTTTTTTGTCGTCTCCAGTAGAGACTGGCTAAACTGCACAAAACAACAGAAAAGGTATAAACTGAAGTTCAGTACGAGCAATTGCACTGTTTATCAGCGTTGGAGGCATAAGAGAAATTTGGAGGGATGGTATCCTATTTTATTGATGTCTTGACGCTTTTTCCTCTAAACAGAGGAGCAGGGAATGATTGTAGTTTATTGCTTTCAATTTGTTGATGAGTAATTTTCTCTTAATGTGACTCAAATGCAGGGCCTTTGAAAGAGTCTGGCTCTCTCAGGCCTGCCACAGTGGGCTTATTGCTGATTTTTGGTCCATCAGAGCCTGCCAGCTCCCCCTCAGGCTGCTGCTCCATGGACAGCTCTGCGGTGTTGAAATTCCCTGGCTCTGTCCTCCACCCCATCTTTTCCTGTCCTCCCTTGTTCTGACAACCAGGCCCAACTTTCATCTCTAATTTTCTGCATCAGCTCCCAAATTAAATTCTTTGTTCAGCGTTCTGTTTAGGGGTCCCCCACAGCTTGGTATCCTATCATCTCCTTCTCTCTCTCCTCTCCACTCAGAACCCCAGGAGTCCCCATGGAGACAACAGAGTCCTACACTCCAAATTCCCATTTTCATTCTCCTCTTTGCACGAGCACTGATTAATAAAGCCAACGTAATCACTTGTGCAGACGATTAATAGGGATACAAAAACCAAGTAACTTGTTAAAAATGAATAATATTCCTAAGATCAGACAAGGCTTTCATGTTTCTCAGTTCCTTGGCAAAAACTCCCACAGAGAATCATTATTAAAAGTCATCATTAAAAAGCTAGCACTACAAGCATATACACGCGTGCACTGTAGACACCGTCACTAAAATTCTGGATGCCACACCTTAAACTTTAAGGACTGTGGCGGTGATCATGTTGTAATGTACAGAGATATGGAATCACCACGCTGTGCACCAGGAACTAACCGGGTTGTACATTAATCAGACTTCAAAAACAAACAAACAAACTCATAGAAAAGGAGATCAGATTTGTGGAAACCAGGGCCAGGGAGGAGGGAGAAAGATGAATTGGATAAAAGCAGTCAAAAGGTACAAACCTCCAGTTAAAAGATAAATAAGACCTGGGAAGGCAATGCACAACATTAAATATAATTAACACTACTGTATGTTCTATATGATAGCTGTTAAGAGAGTAATCCTAAGAGTTCTCATCACAAGGAAAAGATTTTTTTTTTTAATTTCTTTAATTTAGTATCTCTGGGAGATGATGAATATTAACCTAAATTTACTGGGATGATCATTTCATGATGTGTGTACATCAAGCAATTATGTGGTACACCTTAAACTTACACAGTGTTGTGTGTCCACTGTACCTGAAGAAAACTGGAAGAAAAATTTAAAGATTATAATTAATATTGAAATTTGATAAATATAGAACTTACAGAAGTATAGGGTAATTATTGGTGGATTTAATTGTGTCTTCATTAATCTACAAACATCCATTTTTTAATTTCGTATTGAATTTTACTTTATTTTATTTTATTTTTTCTTTTCTAGGGCTGCACCTGCAGCATAGGTAAGTTCCCAAGCTGGGGGTCGAACTGGGACCACGGCCACTGTAAGGCTGGATCCTAAACCCACTGAGGGAGGCCAAGCATCTAACCCACATCTTCATGGATACTAGTCGGGTTTGTAACCTGCTGGGCCAAAATGCAAATCCAATAGCTATTTTTTTTTTAAGTGTATGGATAAGGTATCATTCAAATCCTCGGTCCAGGAACAGTTAAAGTAGCTTTAATCCCCTCAAAAATAGTAATTTTTGATTAAAATTACTACTGGTAATAATCTTCTGACTAGCATTTCTCTTCCTCTTTGAACTCTAGCCCACGGCCTCAGCTGGATTTCGCTCAAGCTTTGCAATTAAATTTTATGCAAAATGTGCCCCAAGCAGCGATTAACTCTCCATAACTTTGTTAGCAGTATACTGGGCAAAATCATTCTTCCTCATTTCTGAAACCAAGAGATTCTGAACATTATCTTTATGTCAGAGATGTTTAAATTTTTTTTTCCTTCCAACATTCAAAGCAAACTTCAAATTGTGTCTTATTCTGCCAAAGTTAAAACTGCTCAAAGTCAAGCTCTGAGTAATTGAGTCAGAATGTACTGTCTTTTGGGACATTTGCAAACCCTGGAAAAAATGAGCAGATAGTCACAATATATTATAGATATCTGATTTTTAAAAAAATGGAGAGAAGGAGCCAATTAATCCTACATGATGTTCTGAAAGAGGATATTTTAAGTTAATGGCTCTTGACATGAGGGGAGGGATGCTTTCATTTCTTCATCTGTAAGCACTGAAACTTAAGAAGGGTTACGTAGAATCATATCAAACACTTTTTTTCAGTCACAATACCATCAAACTAGAAATCAACCACAATAAAAAAATGCAAAAAACACAAACATGTGGTGGCTAAACAATATGCTACTAAACAATCAATGGATCACTGAAGAAATTAAAGAGGAAATAAAAAAATACCTAGAGACAAATGACAATGGAGATACAACATCCAAAGCCTATGGCATATCACAGCATAGTAAATCAACTATACTTTAATTTAAAAAATAAAATTAAAATCACTATAAAAAATTATGGGAGGCAGCAAAATCAGTCTAAGAAGGAAGTTTGTAGCAATACAATCTCACCTCAGAAAACAAGAAAAACCCCAAATTAACTTAAATTTAGCTGATTTACACCTAAATCAACTAGAGAAGGAACAAACAAAACTCAAAGTTAACAGAAGGAAAGAAATCATAAAGATCAAAGCTAAAATAAATGAAATAGAAAAAAAAGGCAATAGAAAAGATCAATGAAACTAAAAGCTGGTTCTTTGAAAAGAGCAATAAAATTGATAAACCTTTAGCCAGACTCATCAATAAAAAAAAAAAAAGGGAGAGGGCTCAAATCAATAAAACTAGAAAAAAAGGGAGGGATTACAACTAATGCCACAGAAATACAAAAGATCGTAAGAGACTACTACAGCAGCCATATGCCAATAAAATGGACAACCTAGAAGAAATAGACAAATTCTTAAGAAGGTACAACCTTCTAAAATTGAACCTAGAAGAAATATAAAATATGATCGGACAAATTACAAGTACTGAAATTGAAACTGTGATTAAAAAGTGTCCAAAAAAACAAAAGTCCAGGACAGGACATGATAGCTTCACAGGCAAATTTTACCAAATATTTAGAGGAGAGTTAACACTCATGCTTCTGAAATTCTTTCAAAAGATTGCAGAGGAAGGAACACTCCCAAATTCATTCAATGAGGCCACCATCACCCTGCTATCAAAACCAATGATACCACAAAAAAAGAAAATTATAGGCCAATAACACTGATGAACATAGATGCAAAAATTCTCACCAGGAATTCCCTTGGTGGTGCAGCGGGTTAAGGATTTGGCATTGTCACTGATGTGGCTCAGGTCACAGCTGCAGTGCAGATTCCATCTCTGTTCCAAAAATTTCACTTGCCACAAGCATGGCCAAAAACACCCAAAACTCCTCAACAAAATATTAGGAAACTGAATACAATGATGCATTAAAAGGATCATACACCCTGACCAAGTGGGATTTATCCCAGGGATGCAAACATTTTTCAATATCCACAAATCAATCAATGCTATACACAACATTAGCAAACTGAAGAGTAAAAATCATATGGGCATCTCAATAGAAGTTGCAAAAGCTTTTGACAAAATTCAACACACATTTATGATAAAAAAACTCTCCAGAAAGTGGACATAAGGGGAGCTACATCAACACGATAGAGGTCACATATGACACAACCCACAGCTAACATATTTTCAATGGTGAAAAGCTGAAAGCATTTCCTCTAAGATCAGAAACAAGGTAATAATATCCATTCTCAACTCTTTTATTCAGCATAGTTTTGAAGTCCTGGCTATAGTAATCACAAAAGAAAAAGGAATAAAAGGAATCCAAATAACAAGATACACAAAACTAAATTCAAATGGAATAAAGACCTAAATATAAAATCAGATACTCTAAAACCCTCAGAGGAAAACATAGGCAGAACTCTCTTTGACGTAAATTGCAGCAATATATTTTTGGACCCACCTCTTAAAGTAATAAAAATAAAAACAAAAATAGACAAATGGGATCTAATTAAACTTAAAAGCTTTTGCACAGCAAAGGAAATCATTAAAAAAAAAAGGAAAAGACAACCCATAGAATGGAAGAACATATTTACAAATGAATTGACTCACAACGGATTAATCTCCAAAATGTATAAACATCTCATGCCGCTTTATAGCAAAAAAAAACCCACAAACAACCCCATCAAAAAATGGGCAGAAGATCTAAATAGATATAATTCCAAAGAAGACAAAAAGATGGCCAAAAAAACACATGAAAAGATTCTCAACATCACTAATGATTAGAGAAATGAAAGGCAAAGCTACAGTGAGTTATCACCTCCCTCCAGTAAGAATGGCCATCATCAAAAAGCCTACAAACAATAAATGCTAGAGACGGTGTGGAACCCCCCTACACTACTGGTGGGAAGGTAAATTTATGCAACAACTGTGGAAAACAATATGGAGTTGCCTTCAAAAACTAAATATAGGACTACATGGAAGCAACCTAAATGTCCATCAATAAGGGATTGAATAAAGAAGAGGTAATACATACATACATACAATGTGATATTACTCAGCCATAAAAAGGGAACAAAAGAATGCCATTTGTAACAATATGGATGGACTTAGAGATTGCCATACTAAGTGAAATAAGTCAGGCAGAGAAAGAGAAACATAATATGAGGTCACAAGTATATGGAATCTAATTAAAATGATACAAAAGAACTTACAAAAAAGAAAGACTCAAAGATTTCAAAGTCAAACTTACAGTTACAGGAAAACCTGTTGGGGGAGGATGAGTTAGGAGGTTTGCATTACATATACACGCTACTATACAAAATAGGTAAGTAACAAGGACCTACTATGTAGCACAGGGAAATCTAAATACTGTGTAGTAACTTATTTAACTCCTTTTCCTTCTCTTTCCATCGTGACTGGAATGCCAATAATAAATATTATTACATACCTCAGGCCACAATTCTTGCTATTTGGTTCCCATTCCTGTGATTTAGTTCCTAAGCACATATGCTCACACACAAAAAAAAGTGGTCGCTCATGGCAACACCAGATGGCAACACCAGATCTTAACCCACTGAGCAAGGCCAGGGATCGAACCTGCAACAAGAGGCAAATATTTAATTAGTAGTCTCTTCAGTGTGAGGACAGCTACAGGGTATTGAATCGGGGGAATCCAGGCAAGATTTAAGGAGGAAGAGACTGATTTGGGAGAAAAGCGATTCTAGTGTGTTAGCTGTGCTGTAGGTGGCAGACCAGGCACGGATCTGGTGTTGCTGTGGCTGTGGTGTAGGCCAGCAGCTGTAGCTCTGATTTGACCCCTCGTCTGGGAACTTCCATATGCCACGGGTGCAGCTCTAAAAAGCAAAAATAAGTAAATAAATAAATAAGTAAATAAATTTAAAAAAATATTGAGCACCACTTTTTTGTGTATAAGTATATGTACTTAGGAACTAAATCACAGGACTGGAAACAAAATAGCAAGAATTGTGGCCTATGGCATGTGGTAATATTCATTATCGGCATTCCAGGCACAAAGGAAAGAGAAGGAAAAGGAGTTAAATACCGAATCTTCTCTCCTCTCCCTTTTTCCTACTTAAGAACCTAAGTGGAAAAGAAATATATTGAAGAAAAAAATAAGAGAAAATAGTGGGGATAAGGAGATAGAAAGAAATTGGGGTCATGGCTGGTGAGCATAATCCATGAGATCTCTAACTTCCAAGAGAGCCTGTCAATACATTTTTTCCAGCAGTACAGCAATCATGGGTGAATCTATACTGATGGGCACAATTTTCTATGAACGTCCATGTGGGTTATTTTTAAAATATCTTTTCAATACCAGTGTTTATCCTTGTTAGGTAGCCAATGTGGTTATAACTCATTTTATTACCAGTTTATTTCACACCAAAAAAAAAAAAAAAAGATTGCTGTGATATAGAGGAGTATAATTAAGCAAGAACATGTGATTCTCAACTCATTGGCAAGAATGTATAATTTATCATTAATATTAAAACACTAAAACACTACCTCTCTTTTCTCACTATTCCATTTAAAAGATAAAACAGGTACATTTAATAAGTATGGATACACACACACACACATATATACCTGCACATATACGTATATATAACTTAAGCAAAATTCAAATTTCCATTCCTAATATTTCTCATGTTTATAATAACAAAAATAACCAACACGTATATAGCACTGACTGCATATGCACTCATATATCAATCTGTGCTAAGCACTTTATATATGCTAGCTCATTTGATCTTCACAACAACCCTGTTAGGCAAACACAGTCATTCTTTCTGTTTCACAAATTAAGCAACTGAGATGTGGAGAAATTAAGAAGCATAACCAACGTTACACACAGTTAGTAAATGGCTGAGCCAGGAGTACAAGGCAGCTTATATTGCTCCAGACTGTGCTCTTAACCTTTACACCACTTTGCCTTAGAAAAGACTCATATAAATATGCATTCGCACGCATACAAATGCTCTAAAAGTCTTTTCTACTAGTCAACTTACTCCCTTTTATGTGCTTTTGTACCTGCTGTTCTACTTGGATTGTGCCATCTCAAGTCACAGCACAAATGTCCCCTACCTCGAGAAATCTGACCCAGTTTCCTTACCACTGAGAGGCTCTCATCCCTTGCTCCATGGACTTTGAACCTTTGGTCCTATGTGGATCAAAGCCCTTATTTTTTGAAGAGATACATAGTAATACTTAGAATCTTAGACATGGGCACTAGATCCCGAAGAACAGGGACACTGAGCATTTTTCATGTGGGTATTCCCAAAGCTAAGCATGACTCCTGACGTGAAGAAAGCCTACCCAAGAAGAAGGAAGAAATGAAGACACCCAAGCATGGATTCAAATGGTCTCCGGGAGAGTTATGGCTGAGTTCCCAGCACAAGCCCTGCCGCCATGTTGAATGTCATCGCGACGGCATTGGTGACCAAGTAGAGAAGTGAAGGCCTCCCTCACACAGTGGGAAGGAAATCTTGGCTCTCTTCCACCCCTTTTCTACCCTGTGCTGTGTCTTCCTACCCTGGTTGCTCTTTAGGCATTGCAGGGAGCCCCCGGAATGGGGAACTCCCACCTCTATCTTGCAAAGCCCAGTAGAGTAAATGCAACCTTCAGAACACCCAAATATTCCTGAAGGAATCTAATAAATCCAGCAGCTAAAAATATGAGTTATCTACTAGTCTACCTTATCAAAAATTAAAATTTTTATTCTAGGAAGTTCCCATTGTGGCTCAGCGCTAATGAACCTAAATAGTATCCATGAGGATGTAGGCTCGATCCCTGGCCTCGAGCAGTGGGTTAGGATCCGGTGTTGCCATGAGCTGTGGTGTAGGTTTCAGATGTGGCTCAGATCCTGGGTTGCTGTGGCTGTGGTGTAGGACAGTAGCTGCAGCTCTGATTCTACCACTAGCCTGGGAACTTCCATGCCACAGGTGCAGACTTAAAAAAAGTAAAAAAAAAAAAAAGTATATTCTATGCTCAATGCAGTGATAATTGAGATATATTTACTCGTGTTGGTATAAAGCAGAGTCTCAGTCTTTTTGTCTGGTCGCACCCACGGCATGTGGAAGTTCCTGGGCCATGGATCAAACCTTTGCCACTGCAGTAGAATTCTAGACCCTTAACAGGATGCATCACAAGAGAACTCCTCAATCGTTTTCAAAAACTATTTACTTTTATGCTCTCTATGCTGAGTTCTTTGTGATATTTTATTGGAGATGGGTGGAAAAATATGACAGAGTCCTGGCCTTCAAAGAGCCTACAATGTCTTAGAAAAGCATACAGATTAAATGTCAGAATAAAATAATTTTACGGTAATCCTAAGCACTATTCAGAAAAGGAAAAACACCACAGTGGAACCGTCATCAAAGTTTCATGAAAAGGAAGGTATTTCACACCAAAAACAAGAAAAATCTTAAACATTAACATTATAGCTAGTGTTTTGCTCATATGTTGGTGTGGCTAAAGTATGGGTCTGCTAGGTATCTTATAAAATATTTGCTATTTATGTTAAACATATCTTCATCACAAGCAATATAGCAGTAAAATCTCTGGATGTTGTTTTCCTATTTATTTCATGCTCCCACCTGACTTCTAGAGAAAAGTGATCCACACAATGTGTCACAGCTAGAATTTCAGTTATAGGCAAAAGGACTTTTAAAAAAGACAATGCAGGTGTTCCTGTTGTGTCTCAGCAGGTTAAGGACCTGTAAAGTTTCTGTGAGGATTCGGGTTCAATCCCTGGACTTGCTCAGTGGGTTAAGGATCTGGTGTTGCTGTATCTGTGGCATAAGCCAGCAGCTGGAGCTGTGATTTGACTCCTAGTCTGGAAACTTCCATAGGCCAAAGGTGCAGCCTTTAAAAACAGAGGAGGGGAGAATTCCCCTTGTGGCTCAGCTGGTTGAGACTCCAACTCATATCCATAAGGATGCAGGTTTGATCACTGGCCTTGCTCAGTGGGATGTGGCTTAGATCCCGAGTGGCTGTGGCTGTAGCATAGGCTCACAGCTGCAGCGTCAATTTGACCCCTAGCCTGGGAACTTCCATATGCCGCACCTGTGACCCTTAAAAACGGATAATGCAAATTTATTATCTTACAGTTCTTCAGATCAAAAGTTTGAAATGGGTATTAGGGAACATCAAGGAGTCAGCAGAGCTGGTTTCCTTTTAAAGATTCTAGGGGGGAAATTGTTCCTTGCCTTTTTCTGCTTCTAGAGACAGTCCACAGTCCTTGGCCCCGATCCCTTCCTCCATCTTCAAAACACATCAACTTAACCTATTTTTCTGTCTTCAGAGCTCCTCTCTCTAACTTTGACCCTACTTGATCCCTATTATAAAGGGGATAACCTCCTCATCTCAAAATACTTTACTCAATCACGTCTGCAAATTTCCTTTTGCACTTTAGTGAGCATATGACCTTTAAAATCAGTTTATCCAATTTTAAGCCAGATACATTAACTTCATTAATAGCAGTAAGTCAGTAGGGACATTTCATCATGATTAAGGCACCTTAAAGTTCCAAGGACCTGGGAACATGTAGCCAACTGAATGAGTCAAAGTGACGCTACACCATTTCCAAGCCCAGCTTTGAAAAGGACTCTCAACTTCTTGTCCCCCTCTTGGGACACCCCTTTTTGGAAGGCCTAAACCACCATGTAAAAAGTCTGATGACCCTGATGGAGAGACCACATGGAGAAACCCATGAAGAGAAACAGGCCCTGAGATGTATAGAGAGAGCAGACAAAAGAAGGCCAAGTGGTCCCAGGGACCTAGTAAACCCAGCTTTCCTGCCATCCCACCAAGATGTCAGTCATTTGAGGGCCACGGATGATTACAAACCCCAGATGACTGCAATAGCATATGGAACAGAAATGTCACCAAACTGAGCACCATCAATCCATAGAATCATGGGTCATGATAAAATGGTTGTTATTTTAAGACATTAAGTTTGGGGATGGTTATTCAGCAATTGATAACCAAAACAGAAATACGTGCTCTTTGTAAATAAAGCAAATACAGAAATACAAATATATTCAAATTGTAAAGAAAACCAAAATGATCTATAATCTGCAAACCAGGAGATAAGCTCTGTTAACATATTGTATTATATTGCATTACCTCCACGTTTTTTCCCCATGCATACATTTTCCTTGTGGTTTGTGTTAATACATGATACACAGTTTGTATTCTTTTTTTTTTCACTTGGCAACATATTGGAAACAGTTTACAATACTCATAATTTTTAAACAAGTAAAATTTAGGGATTATCATATGAGTGTCCCCTAGTTTGTTCAAACATCCGGGTTCTTTTTAATTTTCCTCTTTTCAAGTAGAGCCCAGAGGAGCATTTTTAGACCGAAACCTTTTTTTCTATCTGAGGTTATTTCCTTAGATTTTAGAAGTGAGATTAGTAGATCAAAATATGGAAATTTTTAAAGTTCTAGATGTATATTTTCAAACTGTTTTTTCAAGAAATCTGTAACAATTTGTCCTCTACTAGTAGTGAATAAGATGTCTAACTAATCTCTTAGTACTCTGAGCAGCAATTAGTAGAATGAAGTTGAGCACAGCAGAAAAAAATCCAACTAGTAACCATAGGATGCAGATTTGATCCCTGGCCTCACTCAGTGGGTTAAGGGTCTGGCATTGCCTGGGCTATGGTGTAGGTCACAGGTGCAGCTTGGATCCTGCATTGCTATAGCTGTGGTATAAGTAGGCAGCTGTAGCTCTGATTCAACCCTTAGCCTGGGAATTTCCATATGCTGTGGTACACCCCTAAAAAAAGCAAAAAAAAAACGAAATTGAGTGTTTTTTCATCTTTATCAATCTGAAAGAAAAAAGATACTGCTGTCTTCATTTGCATTTCTTTGGTCACGAGTGAGGCTAGACATTTTTCAAACTTTTAATAACTGATGGTATTGCATTGTCTGTGAATTCTTTCCATCCATTCCTACTTTGTTCTCAAATATCAATTTGTATGAGTTCTTAAAACATATACATGTACAATGAGATACTAATTTGTCAGAGTGTAGAAATTTTTATTTAGCTTTTAATTTTGCTTAAGATACATACAGTTTTATTTATACATATAGATGTTACACTTTAAGTATAATAAACTATCATCACTTTTCTTTCTGAGGGAATAAAACATACAGTCAAACACGAAATAAATTTGGTCACTTGCTGAACATGAAATGAATGTTCCTGATGTGTCAGGCTTCCCACACATAAGCATTGGCAACTTTCCTTCCCTAAACAAAATGACAAAAAGTTAACACATTCATAAACACTGGGAGTTTCAAGTTTAAACAATGGCTAAGTACTTTACACAAACTGTGAGGTCAAACATCTCACTGAGGAAACACTACATTTCAAAAAGGGCTTGGATCATCTAGAATCAAGGCAGAAAATCTCTCACGAAAGAATCAAGCATCAGGCTGAGCCTCTGTCTACACATTAGTCTATTCAGCTGGCTCAGGTACTGCGTGAGGATTGAAGAAAAAAAATAGAAAACTCAGTACTCAACGTCAGTGTCATGTGCTAACCACAGACAATTTGGTGATAGAGGCTCTTCCATCTTGAGTCCAATGACAGGGTGATTTTGCCCCAGAGGGGACATTTAACATTGTCTAGAGACAATGTTGGTTGTCACAAAAGGGGAAGGTGTGTATCTAGCGTATCAACTAGAGATCAATATCTATCATTGGTTGCTAGTAAGTATATCTACTGGTACCTAGTTGGTAGAGGCCAGGGATGATGCTAAGCAGCCTACAATGCGCAGGACCACTGCACCCCATCCCCTCTTCCCACCCCTGATAAAGAATCATCCGCCCTAAATAGCAATAGTGCTGATGTTGAGCAAGTCTACTCAAGACCAAGTCAATAGGAATGTAATGAGCCCTTACCTCTCCTGTAGAATTACACTTGCCTTTCAGAATCTTCCTATAAAGTCTCCTATGGCTTTCATCACCAAGAGACAGCAATCCATGGAGCAAAATGTAAGCGATTATGCCAAGATCCCACATGCCAACAGCACTGGGATAAGGTTTCCTTAGCAAAACCTCAGGGGTTATGTCCTCAGAGCGTCCTCATTGTCCAGTCATCACTTTTGTTCTCAGAGTGCGTTAAACCAAAATCTGTGATAAAAATTTTTGACTCTGTCCCTGGGTGACACTCTAAGAGATTTTCAGTTCTTTTTTTTTTTTTTTTTGTCTTTTTGCCTTTTCTAGGGCCGCAACTGTGGCATATGGAGGTTCCCAGGCTAGGGGTCTAACAGGAGCTGTAGCCGCTGGCCTTCGCCACAGCCACAGCAATGCGGGATCCGAGCCGCGTCTGCAACCTACACCACAGCTCACGGCAACGCCGGATCCTTAACCCACTGAGCGAGGCCAGGGATCGAACCTGCAACCTCATGGTTCCTAGTCGGATTCGTTAACCACTGAGCCACAATGGGAACTCCTGAGATTTTCAGTCTTTATGTTGCTGTGAGTTAGTCTCACTGGGTTCAAATAGTCAGTGCCATCGGAGGATTCTGACAGCATTCTGGTCTGTAAAGAGTCCCTGAGAGATGAGTTGAAGGAAGAGCTCTCCTCCTGTAGACGACTCCGTCCCCATGAAATCTCCATCCCGTGCCTCAAAGATCTCCAGGAGCTGGATGATGGAATGAGGCTAATCTGCCTCAGGAGGGAGAAGTCAGATTCACATACCTCTCTGCCTTTTCTCATTCTGGTTCCCTTCACTTTTATTGCAGAAGATTTCTTGATGGCCTTCTGCTCCACCCTGACAACCTTGCTGAAACTGCTTGAGCCAATAAGAGTTTTGTGGTTTTCCCTTTTTTTGGTCTTTTTGTCTTTTAGGGTTGCACCTTTGGCATATGGAGATTCCCAGGCTAAGGAGCTGTAGCCGCGGGGCCAATGCCAAAGCAACGGCAACACGGGATCAGAGCCACATCTGTGACCTACACCACAGCTCATGGCACCGCCAGATCCTTAACCCACTGAGCGAGGCCAGGTATCGAACCCTCGTCCTCATGGATGCTAGCTGGGTTAATTAACCGCTGAGCCATGAAGGGAACTCCTAGCTTTGTGGTTTTTGTTTTCTGTTTGTTTGTTTTCATTTTTGACCCTGCTCTACAGCATGCTGAAGTTCTCCAGCAACCAGAACCACAACAGTGACAATGCCAGATCCTTAACCCGTGCCACACAGGAACGCCTCAACAGAGCTTTGATATCATATCTGCTGGAAGAAAAACCAAGCTGTTATAATCTGAAATAATGATTTTCTTTTTTTTTTTTTTTGCCTTTTGTCATTTTAGGGCCACACCCACGGCATGTGGAGGTTCCCAGGCTAGGGGTCTAACAGGAGCTGTAGACACTGGCCTATGCCGCAGCCACAGCAACGTGGGATCCGAGCCGCATCTACAACCTACACCATAGCTCACGGCAACGCCAGATCCTTAACCCACTGAGCAAGGCCAGGGATCGAACCCGCAACCTCATGGTTCCTAGTCGGATTTGTTAACCACTGAGCCATGACGGGAACTCCTGAAATGATTTTCAAAGTTATCCAGTTTGATGCTTTACATCATCTTTTGCATTCACCCCATTTATCTTTCTATTCGCCCCATTCAATTTCCTTGCTCAGTTGTGTTTATTATTTAGGAAACCCCTCCCAAGTCATCTTTTGAAATGGAGGCAAGTGACATAAAAGTAATTAGTTGGTAGCAAGGCAATCATAACAATATTTATTTATTACCAGTTTATTTATTACACATTTATTATGTGCCAGGAATTTTATTTTATTTTTTTGTCTTTTTTTTTTTTTTTGCCTTATCTAGGGCCGCATCCGCAGCATATGGAGGTTCCCAGGCTAGGGGTCTAACAGGAGCTGTAGCTGCCGGCCTTCGCCACAACCACAGCAACATCGGATCCTTAACCCACTGAGCAAGGGCAGGGATCGAACCCACAACCTCATGGTTCCTAGTCGGATTCGTTAACCACTGAGCCACGACGAGAACTCCCAGGAATTTTATTTTTTTTAATGTTATTCTAGAAAATTCCTGCTGGGTGATCTTTTTTAAACATTAAGTGATTCCCAAGGGGACACAGATTGCAGTTGTAAGAGATGGGATTTAAATCCAATTCCTTGCAATGCATTTCTCCAAAACTTCCTTGAATTTTGGGACCTCCACCTACCATGTTTTTCCCTCCCCCCAGCTCTTGGTTTTATCTTTCTGCAACAACCACCACAACCAAGTGGAGAGGGTAAAAGAGAAACTTTGTCCCATTAATAACTTCTCCCTGAGAGGGAGGAAACCATATCAGGGGACAGGGCACAAAGAGGAGGCTACTGCAGGCTCCTTGCCTGTGAGCGTTCAGTCTCGGGCACATTCCTTAATTCACCCAAGGTCACCCCTCAGTAGATGACCATTGAGAGAGTCAACCTGGCTAGGATTTAAGAAGACTGGTGGGAGTCAGACAATTAGACAGCAGCACCCAATGCTACCGCTTACATGTGGAAACTAAAAAGACACAATGAACCTCTTTGCAGAACAGACAATGACTCAGGACTTTGGAAAACCTTTGGTTTTCCAAATAAGACAATCTGGGGGGCGGGGGGGATGCACTGAGGGTTTGGGACGCAAATGCTATCAAATTGACTTGTGATGATTTTTGTACACCTATAATTGAAATAAAATTCATTAAACAAAAAAAAAAAAAGAAGAAGAAGACTGGTGGGGGTGATATTAAGGTCACCCCGCTGCCAGCAGCTGTCCTGGTTTCCCCTACCTGATCCCGCTGCACAGCAAAACAGAATTTTAACCTGGGGCGTATGTCAGCAATGTCTAAAATGATCCTCACTCAGAAAGGCCAGGAAGTCCACTAGGATTCAAAGGCTAGGGATCTTAAACTTGAATCATCTGTGTTCATGTCTTTGTACATTTAAGAATCTGATCAAAATTGAGACTTCTATCTTCACTTAAGAAATGGAGTTCCCTGGTGGCTCAGCAGCTTAAGGATCCCTGGCCCGGGAACTTCTAAGCATGGCATGGGAGTGGCCAAAAAAACCTTTTTTTTTTTGCCTTTTTGCCTTTATCTAGGGCCGCACCCGCGGCATATGGAGGTTCCCAGGCTAGGGGTCTAACAGGAGCTGCAGCTGCCGGCCTTCGCCACAGCCACAGCAACATGGATCTGAGCCGAGTCTGCAACCTACACCACAGCTCACGGCAACGCTGGATCCTTAACCCACTGAGCAAGGCCAGGGATTGAACCCGCAACCTCATGGTTCCTAGTTGGAACCATGAGTCATGACGGGAACTCCCCCAAAAAAACTTTTTTTAACTAAAATATGCCTTAAGAAGAAAATGTTGAAAAAGTGTTCAACTTAAGAGTCATGACTTTACAGCTGGAAAGAGTACTAGAGAAATATTTACTCCAACCCTTCATTTTACAAATGAAGACATTTGAAGTTCCCACTTTAATAAAAACTTCTCCCAAATAAGGATGCCAGCAAAGGGAATGTACTCAGGGAGGACATAGGGGGAAGGTAATTCCTTAAGTCACATAGTCAGTACGAAAGTTTCAAATGCAAATATCAATCCATGCTTTAAAGAGCTATAATTTGGAGGCAGATAAATATGGCAGAGGAGGAGTAAGACGTCACCCTCAGCCTCTCCCACAAACACGTCAAAAAAACACATGTAAAACGACTCACACAGGACATCTACTGAATGCTGGCAGAAGAACTTAAACCTCCAAATGGGGCAAGAAACTCTTGACATAACTGGGTGGAATGAAAGGTAAAAGACCTAACTGATGGGGAGATCAGCCAAGATGGAAGGACCTCAAAGTCACCAAGCCAAGCGCAGCAGCTGGACTGGGGAGGGCAAAATAGAGTGAGAGACTCTCAGATCGTCTGTATCACTGTACCAGACACCACAGCCTGAGACAGTCGCGTGGGGGCTGGGGGCTGGGTGCTGAGACTTTGGCTCCGGGGTCAGTCCCAGGGAGAGGACTAGAGTTGGCTGTGTGGGGACAGCCTGAGAGGCTAAGGAGTGGTGTGCCACGGGCAGGGGAGTGGTGTTTTACGGGCTGGGGAGTGGAAAGCCATGGCAGAGGGAACCCAGGAGAAGATCTGGGCTCTCAGAGAGGCAGGGTGCCATTGTTGGGGAGGGTGAGAGGAGGAGAGGCGGACCGCCATAGGAATCTCCCTGCGAGTGTGCAGGCACGTGTGCGGGCTCTCAGAGGGTGGGGTGCCTGTGGTGCTGGTTACAGGTAGCAGGAAGCCACTTGCTTGGGCTACAGGAAACCAGGCGCTTCTTGTGCAGGCTACGGGTGGCCAGGGTCCTCTTGTGGGGGCTAAGAGCAATAGGGGGCTAAGAGCAATGGGGGGCTAAGTGCAATGTGGTGTCTGTTGCATGATCTGCGGGCAGCAGGGACCAAATGCAGTAGCTGTCTTGGGGGCCAGAGGCATGGCCTGCCACCACTGGGGGCCTATGAGTGGGCTCCACTTGCAGCCCCAGTCACCTCAGGGGTCCACAAAAAACAAAGAGGGCACTGCAAATGAGCACCACATGTTACTGTCCTCACCCACCTGGGAACACACTCACCCTGCAGCTGCCACTTCCAAACATTCTGGACAACACCCAGATGCTTGGTCACTGTCCCTTCCCAAGACCCTACAACTAGGAGCAGCTGGTGTAGCACCTCCTGTGTGGACTAAGTGGAATGGGTTGCTCCTTGCAAGGTCTGCAGGTGGTAGGGGCAAACCAAGGCAGTTATCTTTGACTCCAGAGGTGGGCGTGGCCCGCCACCACTAGGGGTCCTTGAACAGGCACCACTTGTGGCCCCAATCACCTCAAGGGCACCACGGGGGTGGGGGGGGCCACTGTGACCTAACACCACCTGTTGCTGCTCTCAGAGCACACTGGCCCTCCTGCTGCCACTGCTGAATGCTCCAGGCAGTGCCCACATGCTTGATCTCTGTCACGTTGCAGGATCCTGCAACTAGGAGCAGTCTGTACAGCACTTCCTTTGTGAAATAAGTGAGATGGGGTGCTTCTTGCGTGGTCTGCAGGTGGAAGGGGAAAACCACCACAGTTATCACTGACTCCAGAGGCAGGTGTGGCCCGCCACCACTAAGGGTCCTTGAACAGGCATCACTTGCTGCTTCAGTCACCACAGAGGAGGGCATTGCAATCGAACACTGTTATTGCTGTCACTCCCCTGGGAACTCACATACCCTGCTGTTGCCACTTCCCAGTGCTCTGGGCACCTTGTAAATCTGCCTAGGCTCATTACCACTTCCCAGGGCCCTGCAACTAGGAGTAGCCTGTGCAACCTTCCTGCACGTCCCTGCTGCTGTTAAGAGTCCAACAACCAGGCACTGACTACAAGACCTACCTATTGCCTCCTTCTCCCTGGAAACATTCAGCACCCTGGCGATAACAGCTTGCTCACGCCAAAGAAAGAGACAGCAAATATTCAAACTCCCATGCCAAAAATAAATAGTAACCCCTCCAAAATACAAAGGGGCACTCTTACGTAGAAGTAGCCCTCCAAGAATATATTTTGGCTTCCCTAAACTCACAGAAAAAGAAAAACATAAGCAAGATGAAGAAGCTCAGGAACCATTCCCAGTTAAAAGAACAGGAGAATTCACCTGAAGCAGCAAAAAATAAAACAGAACTCTGCAGTCTGATAGACACTGAGTGCAAAAGGGAGGTAATGAAAATACTGAAGGAAGTAAGCCTGAATATCAAGGAATTAAGCAAAGATATGAACAGTAATGCAGATTCTTTAGAAAGGAACTAGAAAATATAAGGAGGAGCATAGAAAAATTAGAAAATTCATTTGCAGAGATGCAAACTTAGCTAAAGGAACTAAAGAACAGAATGAATAATGCAGAGAAATGAACTAGTGCCTTTAAAGATAGAATAATGGAAATTACCCAATCAGGACACCAGATAGAAAATCAAATGAAAAAACATGAAAGCAATATAAGAGACCTATGGGATAATGTAAAGCAGTCCAATCTATGAATAATAGGAATTCCAGAAGGAGAAGAAAAAGAAAATGGGATTGAAAACATATTTGAAGAAATTATTCTGAAAACTTTACAAATCTAAAGGAAATTGATATAAAGATACAGGGAACACAGTGGGACCCAAACACGTTGAACCCAAATAGGAGCACGCCAAGACATATTATAATAAAAATGCTAAAGTTAAAGATAAAAACGGGATTCTAAAGGCAGCAAGAGAAAAGCAAAGTGTTCATTATAAGGGACCCCCACCCCCCAATAAGGCTATCAGCTGATTTCTCTACAGAAACACTACAGGCCAGAAGGGAGTGGCAAGATATATTTAAACTTATGAAAGGAAAAAACTTGCAACCTAGAATATGCTATCCAGCAAGAATATAACTTAAAATAGAAGGGGAAATAAAGAATTTCTCCAACAAACAAGAGCTAAAAGAGTACAGCAATACTAAACCCATTCTAAAAGAAATACTGAAAAGGCTTCTCTAAATAAAAAAAGCAGTAAGAAGAAATGGGATGGAAGTAACCACATTCAAAAGCAATCACTTAAATAAGCCAGTGTACAGATCTAAAAGGGGGTGGGGGGAAACTACTGTAAAAGTGATGATAAACACAAAGAAAAGCAAAAGGACAAACATGAAGATGTTTTAAAAAAAGACTTTAAAATCATAGAATGTGGGGAAGGAAAGTAAGAAAATGCAGATTCTTTTTCTTTCTTATTTTAATAATGTGTTTGAGCCTGTATGTCTATCAGCCTAAAGCAAGTAGATACAGGAAGGGTTAACATATTTAAAACACAGGGCAACCACAAATCAAAACCAAACATTACATTCACAAACCCTAAAAAGAAACGTACTCAAGCATAAAATAAATGGAAATCATCCAACCAAAAAAAAGAAAGGAAGAAAGGAGAAACATTAGAATCAACTGCAAAACAAGGTTTAAAATGGCAATAAATACATATCTGTCAATAATTACCTTAAATGTTAATGGACTGAATGCTCCAGTCAAAAGACACAGAGTGGAAGATTGAATAAAAAAGCAAAAACCTACAACCTGCTGTCTACAAGAGACTCACCTTAGGGCAAAGGACACATATAGATTGAAAGTGAGAGGATGGGAGAAGATATTTCGTGCCAATGGACAAGACAGGAAAGCAGGATTTGCAATACTCCTATCAGACAAAGTAGACTTTGAAATGAAGACCATAAAGAAAGACAAGGAAGGACACTATTTAATGGTGAAAGGATCCATTCAAGAAAAGGACACTATAATTGTCAATATATATGTCCCTAATATGGGAGCACCCAGATACCTACAACAAATACTAACAGACATAAAAGGAGAAACTGATGGGAAGACAATACTAGTAAGAGACTTTAACACCCCTCTTGCATCAATGGACATATCCTCTAGACAGAGGATATCAATAAGGCAACAGAGATCCTAAATGACCCAATAGAAAAGTTAGACTTAATCGACATTTTCAGGACATTACATCCAAAAATATCAGAATATACATTCTTCTCAAGTGCACATGGAACATTCTCAAGGATCAATCACATACTGGGGTACAAAGCCAACCTCAACAAATTTAAGAATACAGAAATTATTTCAAGTATCTTCTCTCACCACAATGGCATAAAACTTGAAATCAACCACAGGAAAAGAAATGAGAATAAACTATCTACATGGAGACTAAATAATACCCTACAAAAAAAAAAAAAAAAACCAGTGGGTCAATGAGTAAATCAAGAAGAAAATTTAAAAATACCTTGAGGGAGTTTCTGTCGTAGCGCAGTGGTTAACAAATCCAACTAGGAACCATGAGGTTGCAGGTTCGGTCCCTGCCCTTGCTCAGTGGGTTAACGATCCAGCGTTGCCATGAGCTGTGGTGTAGGTCGCAGACGTGGCTCGGATCCTGCGTTGCTGTGGCTGTGGCGTAGGCCAGTGGCCACAGCTCCTATTAGACCCCTAGCCTGGGAACCTCCACATGCCACAGGTGAGGCCATAAAATGACAAAAAAGGCAAAAAAATAAAAAATAAACAATAAAAAAAATAAAAATACCTTGAGACAAATGATAATGAAGACACAACCACTCAAAACCCATGGGATGCCACAAAAGCAGTGCTCAGAGGGAAATTCATAGCAATACAGGCCTTCCTCAAAATAGAAGAAAAATATCACATTGACAACTTAACCCACCACTTAAATGAATTAGAAAAAGAAGAGCAAACAAAACCTAAAGTCAGCAGAAGGAAGGAAATCATAAAGATCAGAGAGGAAATCAATAAAATAGAGATTCAAAAAGCAATAGAAAAAATCAACAAAACCAAGAGCTGGTTCTTTTGAAAGGTAAATAAAATTGGCAAAGCTTTGGCCAGACTCACCAAGAAGAGGAGAGAAAAAACCCAAATAAACAAAATAAGAAATGAAAAAGGAGAAATCACAATGGATACTTCATAAATACAAAAAAACATAAAAGAATACTGTGAACAATCATATGCCAACAAATTTGACAACCTAAAAGAAATGGACAACTTTCTAGAGACTTATCGCCTGCCAAAACTGAATCAAGAAGAAATAGA
>PVHT021183585.1:6326871-6336912 GCA_004024745.2 Catagonus wagneri
GCCTAATTAATCCCTCTCAGGGAGTTCCCTTCGTGGCTCAGTTGTTAGCGAATCCAACTAAGAACCGTGAGGTTGCGGGTTTGATCCCTGGCCTTGCTCAGTGGGTTAAGGATCCGGCGTTGCCGTGAGCTGTAGTGTAGGTTGCAGATGCAGCTCGGATCCCGCGTTGCTGTGGCTGTGGCGAAGGCCGGCGGCTACAGCTCCTGTTAGACCCCTAGCCTGGGAACCTCCATATGCCGTGGGTGCGGCTCTACATAAAGGCAAAAAGACAAAAAAATAAATAAATAAAACATCAGTAATGTGTAGAATAGCATCCCACTGCAAGGCCGCCTGTGTGTATTATTTTTTATTATGCACAATCGCTTCTTTGTTTTATAAGCCTCCCAAACATTGTTTGGGAAGACACGCTATTTATACATTAATTAACTGTTACTGTGTATGTATATATGTATGTACATGTATGTATTATATGTACATATATGTATTATATGTACATGTTTATTTTCTTTTTTTAGGCTGCACCTGCTGCATATGGAAGTTCCCAGGCTAAGGGTCAAATAGGAGACACAGCATCAGGCCTATACCACAGCAGTGGCAACGCTTGCTGGCAGCTAGCAGCAATGATGGATTCTTTTTTTTTTTTTTTTTGGTCTTTTTAGGGCTGCATCCATGGCATATGGAGGTCCCCAAGCTAGGGGTCAAATCGGAACTGTAGCTGCGGACCATGCCACAACCACAACAGTGTGGGACAACCCATACCACAGCTCATGGCAACGCCAGATCCCTAACCCACTGAGCAAGGCCAGGGATCGAACCCATGTCCCCATGGATACCAGTCGGGTTCGTTAACCACTGAGCCACGATGGGAACTCCAGCAATGATGGATTCTTAACCCAACGAGCGAGGCCAGGGATTGAACCCACATCCTCAGGGACATTGTGTTCAGGGTTTCTAACCCGCTGAGCCATGACAGTAGCTCCCACTATTGATAGTTATTTAAATTATATATTTCATGCCAATTCAAGTAATAAAATTGCTCAAATACGTTTTAGTCTTAAGGCCAGTTTTAAACGAACTTTTATTTTTATGTCCACGTGTTACTGTATATAAATGGCTTCCTCTAACAGTCAAACCAGTTGAAGAAATGAAAATGGTATTCAACATCTGGTTCTGAGCTAAACTTTACACTTGTGGTGTTTCCTGAAGAGTATTAAATACATTGAACCTACAACTTCTAAAGAAAAAACAAAATTTTTTTCCTTATCCTCAGCTCTCCACTTATTGCCCTCAAGTCATAAATTCTCATTAGTCAGATACAACATTCATAACAACATGTGATGTATTGCTCCAGTCACTCAGTGCCAGGTTCCCTCCTATGCCCAGTTTTTAAAAAGTAGAGCTTGCAGTATGCATTGTCCTGGGCCATAAGAGATTCTGAACCCAAAGCAACTTCCTAGAATAGTGCTCTGGCTCATATGTCACAAACTGATTCAATTAAGTAACTTGATTTCTTGTGAAAGATACACTCCAGAAGTTATAATCTAGTCCCTGAAGAATATTGCTCTGAAAGGATTTAAGGAAAGATGCCAAATTAAAAACCCATTAAAGACTTAGACCACTATTTAGGGAAAACTCATTTTCTTTTTCTTTTTTGTCTTTCTGCCTTATCTAGGGCCGCACCCGCAGCATATGGAGGTTCCCAGGCTAGGGGTCTAACAGGAGCTGTAGCTGCCGGCCTTTGCCACAGCCACAGCAACGCGGGGTCCGAGCCGCATCTGCAACCTTCACCACAGCTCATGGCAACGCCGGATCCTTAACCCACTGAGCAAGGCCAGGGATCGAACCCGCAACCTCGTGGTTCCTAGTCGGATTCGTTAACCACTGAGCCATGATGGGAACTCCGAAAACTCATTTTCTTACATGAACAATATTGGTGGAAAACACACACACACACACACACACACACCCTACAAGTTTTTTGTGTTCTATTCTCCTGCCAGTCTTTAGTACATATCAGGAAAAGAAAGAAAGCAAAACAAGAAATTAAGGGTGTCTTGGGGAGTGATATACTGGAAAGGCCTACAAGTCTACACCCTCCTCTACAGCTTAAGAAGAAAAAGATATAGCCAAAGACATGTTAAAGAGATAAAGTGAAGAATTTGCTTCGTTTAGAAGGAATTCCTCTTGGAATAGCTGCCATTCTGTTGTTGTTGCTTTTCAAGTTTTCCTTCTCTTTGGAGCCCCCCTACCGGGCTTAATTTTCTCTAGAGTGATCTCATGCCTGAAACATCAACGTGATGGTGTTCATTTTACTGACTTCCTTTACCCCAAAGTGCAGGGTTTGTGTCTGTAATGACAACTAGCATGGGGCTCTTTTCACTAATTTCATATACATGTCAAAGGGTGGAACCGACAGAGCAAAGCTTCTCTCTGTGCTTTCTTTACATCAACCAATAATAAGGAGACTCCAAAGAAGATGTCTTTGTGTGAAATCCAGAGATGGGAGAAACATTCTTGCTGCCCTTGGCAGACTCTTTTCCATTATCACGACATAAAAAAAAATCGTATCAGAATTTCCCGATTTCCTTCATGGTGCAGTGGGTTAAAGATCCAGCCTTGTCACTGCTGTGGTGAAGGTACGATCCCTGGCCCAGGAACTTACACATGCTGTGTGTGCCGCCAAAAAAAAAAAGAAAAAAGAAAGAAAGAAAGAAAGAAAGAAAGAAAGAAAGAAAGAAAGAAAGAAAGAAAGAAAGAAAAAATCATAATTCAGGGAAGTCAGTAAGAAATTTCCAATTACTGAAAGTATTTTGTCTCCACTGCAGTAATGAATCATTCTTGTTAACTTGCATATGTCTACATTTAGCACTGAAAAAAGAATACTTATCTTTTGTAAAATTTCAAGTTTTACAAGTTATGTATCATCTAATCACCCCAAAAAAGGAAAATAAATGTTAACATATAGTAACAAATTGCAGGTAAGATCTCCGCTATCAAGTAAGAACAGGAATTTTGCTTTTTTTAACAGTAACGAAGCAAAGAAGCCAAAAGCCACTAGGGAAGTGAAGTTTTCCTGTTTCAGTGCATGAACTAAAGATAAAGTGAAAATGTTTTTTTCCATATTTTCGCTGATTGGCCTAAAGGAATTCTGCCTTTCCAGGATGATAATTTGCATCCAGAGCCTTTAAAAATGACGAATGGGTTTAATTACCTGGAGAAATATTTGCAATATATTTCTGGGTAAGGAAAAAAATCCCAAACGCTGTAGAGTGTGATCTCATTTGTAAACTCGCTAATGAGATAAGATCTCCTGGTGAGGAAGGAAAGCCTCTGGCCAGCCAACAAACAGCAAGGAACCAAGGCCTGCTGACAACTCTGTGAGTGAATTTGGGGGGAGATTCAACAATCCTTACTGAGCCTTGGGATAATTACAGCCCCGACTACAGCTTGACTGCCACCTTGGGAGAGATTGGCTCTGAAAGCAGCCTTCAAATTTCAAGTCCTATTAGCACCACTCACCGGCAGGATGAACTTAAGAAAGTCACCTAACCTCTCTGTCTGCCCTGGTTTTCTTACTTATGGATTTGAAATAATAATAACATGAAAGTCACAGAGTGACTGTGAATAACTTCATTCATGCAAAGCACTTACAACAGGGAGTTCCTGTCGTGGCTCAGCAGTTAACCAACCTGACTAGTACCCAGGAGGATGCGGGTCTGATCCCTGGTCTCGCTCAGGGGGTTGAGGATCCGGCTTTGTAGGGCACAGACATGGTGTTGCTGTGGCTGGGGCGTAGGCTGGTGGCTACAGCTCCGATTGGACCCCTAGCCTGGGAACCTCCATATTCCATGGGTACAGCATTAAAAAGACTAAATAAATAAAGCACTTAGAAGAGTATCTGGAATATTATAAATGATCAATATATATCATTATTGGAATATATTATATATATTATATATATATATTAACTCTATATTACACTAAAAAATAACATAAGTAAATGGCTTTAAGGGGCTGTATTCGTTTTCTCTTGTTTCATAGCAAATCTCCCCAACATTTAGCAGCTTTCAAACAGTAAAGTGAGCTGATGAACAGCTCTCTCTAGAATAGTTGTGCCTGGGAGTTCCCTTTGTGGCTCAGGGGTAATGAACCCAACTAGTTTCCATGCAGATGCAGGTTCGACTCCTGGCCCCACTCAGTGGGTTAAGGATCTGGTGTTGCCATGAGCTGTGATGTAGGTCGCAGATGTGGCTCAGAACCTGCATTCCATATGCCACTGGAGAGGCCCTAAAAAACCAAAAAAAGGAAAAAAAACCTGTGCCTGTGTATGCCCACCACGTTTCGTTATCTGAGAGGCTACCTCTGTGAAAATGCTGAGATGGATTTTATCTTTTTGCCTTTTTTTATGTGGAGCCGACCCATGGCATATGGAGGTTCCCAGGCTAGGGGTCTAACAGGAGCTGTAGCTGCCGGCCTTCGCCACAGCCACAGCAACGCGGGATTCGAGCCGCGTCTGCAAGCTACACCACAGCTCACAGCAAGGCCAGATCCTTAACCCACTGAGCAAGGCCAGGGATCAAACTCGCCACCTCATAGTTCTTAGTCGGATTCGTTAACCACTGAGCCACGAAGAGAACTCCTGAGATGGATTTTAAAACAGAGTTGTCTCTGACATTCAGCTCCATACAGTCGGAGACTCTAAAAGCTGAATTATCACAGCTGCCACAGGTAATCAAGAATCAAGATAATTGTTATGAAGGAAAACCATAGCTAGATGGACTATTTTTACATCATTAGTATGTTAATAAACAAAAATCGAAACTTTTTTTCCAGGAGTTCCCATCATTTCCTTGAGGATGCAGGTCCGATCCCTAACCTCACTCAGTGGGTTAAGGATCCACTGTTGCAACAAGCTGTAGCGTAGGTCGCAGATGTGACTCGAATATGACATTGCTGTGGCTGTGATGTAGGCCAGAGGTGTAGATACAACTCAACTCTAGGCTGGGAACCTCCATGTGCTGCAAGTGTGACCATAAAAAGGAAAAAAAAATGAAAATAAAAACTTTTATTTCAAGAAGTTTGCACAGTTTTCATAAACATTTCAAAAAACAGTGGTTTAGAGACTGCTTTCTAACCTAAATAAACCAGCATTTCTTCACTGCTTACTGAAACATGCCCTGGATTGCCTTGTTATGAAGTTTAACTCAAATAAGATTCTTTAAAAGAGAAGTTAACAGGGGAAAGAAACTTGTTTTTTATTGACTTGTGGTTTCGAGGCATTTCGACAACATGATACTTCTCAGATACCTATTATTCCCACACAAGCCTTTCTCTCTGTGGAAATAGCTTTATCTTCCTAGGCTACCATGAATTGCATCCTTGGCAATGCTTTTCTCTCCACCTGTTAGTCTGTGACCAATTTTCCATCTCCAACGTCTTAGAGAAACCTGCCGTGGATTGAAATTGGAAGTCACTGTTTCCTTCCAAATGCCAGTCTCAGAATATAGGACACAGCCCTATACTGAAAGCAGACCATGGTCAAGCTGAAGCCAACTGTGAAAGCTTTCAGAACCAAATTTCTTTACCCTGTTAACTCATTCTGGTGTCCCAGTTGGTCGGGTGCCATTTGGCTTCAGGAATAAAAGAGAATGTTTAAGTCCAGATTTATTCCTCCAATATCTGAAGTTTTATTTCTGAAACACTCTTTTGTTTCATTTTGGCTTTTTTTTTAAAAGAGGGTGCTGCTTCGTTTATTAACTTCATTTTACGCACACATGCTGGTTGCTTTAATGAAATTCTAAATTTCTGGCAGGTCGGGAGCTCTTAGGTTATTAAAATTATTACCATTGATTTGTCCCTGTGTTTTTGCCTTTAAAAATACTGACTGTAAGACCATGTGCCAGAAAAATAGCTCAGATGAGGAGTTTGATGAATATTCAGAGTTTAAAAGTGTTCACTAGTTCAATGTTTTTGTTCTCATTTCTTCACTATTGAACCCAGTCATTCCTAACAGTTCTCAAAATTTAACGGGCATAAAAATAATTCTGGGAGCTAGGTAAAAATGTAAATTCCAGAGTGCCATTCCCAGAATTTCAGATTCTTTGAGCCAGGGGAAGAGCCCAAGAATCTGCATTTTCAACAGACCAATGAAAATGGGTCTATAAACCACAATTTGAAAATATTTTTAGGAGTTCCCTGATGGCCTAGTAGTTAAGGATCTTGCGTTGTCACTGCTGTGGCTCAGGTTCCATCCCTGGCCTGGGAATTTTTGTATGCTGCAGGGGCAGCCAAAGAAAAAAAGAAAAACTTTTTTTCTTTTTCCATTTTTTTTCGGGGGGGGCGGATCCACACATTGATAATGCTGGGTCCTTAACCATTAGGCAACAAGAGAACTCCAGAAAATATTGTTTTAGACATTCAAATGAAAAGTCATCAAAATTTAAACCAAAGACTCACAGCCACGTTCAGCGCTATTACTCATAAATGGCAAAACTGGTCACCTAAACAGCAAATCCATAGACCCCACTCAAAGGCCATCACCTCCGGAGAAGTAGGAATATGAGGCGGTGACCAGTGGGAGGAGAGGGAGGAGAGAGTGAGAGAGACTGGCAAACTCTGAATGACTTGGGTACTGATTACAGCAAAGGAGGTGCTTTGCCAATCCTTCTATTATGTTTAGTTTTGTTGTTACCACTTTTAGAGGTAAATATGCTTCATGCAAACTTTTCGAAAACACAAAAAGAAAGCTAACCATTAAAAATATCTTAACTTATGGATGTATATTAATGTCATTTCTTCCATTTCTATTCTTCTTCTTCTTTATTAGGTTATTTATAATATTATTATATTATTATTATTTCCTAAAAATAGCATGGTGTATATGATGAAATGTAACTTTTCTGTCCACCTATCAGTATCCTTATTTTCCCCGTCAAAGAAAATTGTTTAAAAGATGATTTTAAATGGCTAACCAGCATTCTATCTTGTAGATATGTCACAGTTCAATTAAATATTCCTTTGTTATTAAATATTTTAGTTCCACTGTGTGGTGGATACAGATGTGCTTCTACTATCACGTTTCAACACACAGATCTTTTAATACTTGTGTTGAAGTCTTTTATTTTTTTTTCCTTTATTGCTTCTGCCTTTTGTTTTCAGAAAAAACTTCTACATTGGATACATTGTGATGCTAAAATGCACCAAATAATGCCTCTGCACTTTTTATTAAACACTTTTGTTATTTTATTTTTTTATGCTGTAAATACTTCATTTTATTTTTATAGTCAAATTCTTTATTTAAAAAAGTAGTGATTGAGCTTTTTATTTATTCCATCACAGCTGGTTTACAATGTTCTGTCAATTTTCCACCGTACTGCAAGTTGACCCAGTCACACACACATGTATACATTCTTTTTCTCACATTATCATGCTCCATGATAAGTGACTAGATATAGTTCCCAGTGCTATACAGCAGGATCTGTAATGTTTATCCATACCAAAGGCAATACTTTGCATCTGCTAACCAAAATTCTCAATCCATCCCACTCCCTCCCCCTCCCCCTTGGCAACCACAAGTCTGTTCTCCAAGTCCATGAGTTTCTTTTCTATGGAAAGGTTCATTTGTGCAGTATATTAGATTCCAGATATAAGTGATGTCATATGGTATTTGTCTTTCTCTTTCTGACTTACTTCACTTAGTATGAGAGTCTCTAGTTCCATCCATATTGCTTCCAATGCATTATTTTCTTCTTATGACTGTGTAGTATTTCATTGTGTATATATACCACATCTTTTTTTTAATTACTCAATGAATTTTAGTACATTTATAGTTGTACAATGATCATCATGACCCAGTTTTATAGCATTTCCATCCCCAAACCCCAGCCCATCCCCCTACCCCCGCTGAACCGTCTCATTTGGAAACCATAAGTTTTTCAAAGTCTGTGAGTCAGTCTCTGGTCTGCAAAGAAGTTCATTGTGTCCTTTTTTTAGATTCCACATGTAAGTGATAGCATATGATACTGGCGTCTCACTGACTAACTTCACTTAGCATAATAATTTCTAGGTCCATCCATGTTGTGGCAAATGCTGTTATTTCTTTTCTTTTAATGGCTGAGCAATATTCCACTGTGTATATGTACCACATCTTCTTTATCCACTCCTCTGTCAGTGGACATTTAGGTTGTTTCCATGTCTTGGCTATTGTGTAGCGTGCTACAATGAACAACAGAGTACGTGTATCTTCTAGAGTCATGGTTTTCTCTGGATAGATGCCCAGGAGTGGGATTTCTGGATCAAATGGTAATTCTATTTTTAGTTTTCTGGGGAATCTCCATACTGTTTTACACAGTAGTTGCACCAATTTACATTTCCACCAACAGTGTAATAGGGTTCCTTTTTCTCCGCATCCTCTCCAGCATTTATTGTTTGTAGACTTTTTGATGGTGGCCATTCTGGCTAGTGTAAGGTGGTACCTCATAGTGGATTTGATTTGCATTTCTCTAATAATGAGTGATGTTGAACATCTTTTCATGTGTTTTTTGGCCATCTGTATGTCTTCTTTGGAGAACTGTATGTTTAGATCTTCTGTCTATTTTTTTGATGGGGTTGTTTGTTATTTTGGTATTGAGCTGCAGAGGGTGTTTATAAATTCTGAAGTTTAATCCCTTGTCAGTAGATTCATTTGCAAATATTTTCTCTCATTCTGTGGATTGTCTTTTCATTTTGTTTAGGGTTTCCTTTGCTGTGCAAAAATTTTTAAGTTTAATTAAGTCCCACTTGTTTATTTTTGTTTTTATTGTCATTACTTTAGGAGATGGATCTGAGAAGGTACTGCTATGGTTTATGTTGGAGAGTGTTTGGCCTGTGTTTCCCCCTAAGAGTTTTATAGTGTCTGGTCTTATATTGAGGTCTTTAATCCATCTTGAGTTTATTTTTGTGTATGGTATTAGGAATTGTTCTAATTTCATTCTTTTTTTTTTTTTTGTCTTTTTGCCTTTTCTAGGGCTGCACCCACGTCATATGGAAGTTCCCAGGCTAGGGGTCTAATCGGAGCTGTAGCCGCAGGCCTATGTCACAGGCACAGCAACGTGGGATTCAAGCTATGTCTGCAACCTACACCACAGCTCACGGCAATGCCAAATCCTTAACCCACTGAACGAGGCCAGGGATTGAACCCGCAACCACATGGTCCCTAGTCAGATTTGTTAACCGCTAAGCCACAAGGGGAACTCCCTAATTTCATTCTTTTACATTTGGCTGTCCAGTTTTCCCAGCACTACTTTTGAAGGAGCTGTCTTTTCTCCACTGCATATTCTTGCCTCCTTTATCATAGATTAGTTGACTGAAGTTGTGTGGGTTTAATTCTGGGCTTTCTATCCTGTTCCACTGATCTACATTTCTGTCTTTGTGCCAATATCATACGGTTTTGAAGACTGTAGCTTTGTAATATAGTCTGAAGTCAGAGATCCTGATTCCTCCAGGTCGGTTTTTCTTTTTCAGGATGGCTTTGGCTATTCTGGTTCTTTTGTGCTTTCAAAAAATCTTTAAGATATTTTTTCTGTCTGTGAAAAATGTCCTTGATAATTTGATACAGATTTCACTGAATCTGTAGATTGCCTTGGGTAGTATAGTCATTTTGATAATACTGATTCTTCCAATCCAAGACCATGGTAGGTTTTTCCATCTGTTTGTATCGTCTTTGATTTCTTTCATCAGCATCTTATAGTTTTCAGAGTACAGGTCTTTTGTCTCTTTAGGTAGGTTTATTCCTAAGTATTTTATTCTTTTTTATGCAATGGTAAATGAGATTGCTTCCCTAATTTCTCTTTCAGATTTTTCATTGTTAGTATACAGAAATGCAGTCAATATCTGTGTATTAATTTAATTAATTATCCTGTGCCAAGATGAAATAGAAAAGATGAACAGACCAGTCACAAGTACTGAAGTTGAAACTGTGATTAAAAACCTCCAACAAATAAAAGTTCAGGACCAGATGGTTTCACAGGCAAATTCTGTCCAACATTTAGAGAAGAGCTAACA
>PVHT021183585.1:6340186-6357372 GCA_004024745.2 Catagonus wagneri
TGTTAGTATACAGAAATGCAGTCAATATCTGTGTATTAATTTAATTAATTATCCTGTGCCAAGATGAAATAGAAAAGATGAACAGACCAGTCACAAGTACTGAAGTTGAAACTGTGATTAAAAACCTCCAACAAATAAAAGTTCAGGACCAGATGGTTTCACAGGCAAATTCTGTCCAACATTTAGAGAAGAGCTAACACCTATCCTTCTGAAACAATTCTAAAAAATCATAGAGGAAGGAACACTACCAAACTCATTCTGTGAGGCCACCATCACCCTGATACCACAACCAGACAAAGATACCATAAAAAAAAAAGAAAACTTCAGGCCAATATCACTGATGAACATAGACGTAAAAATCCTCAACAAAATACTTGCAGACCGAAACACTTTTTTTATTGCCTACCCACAAAGAGACCAGAGATCATCAAACCAAATTGTAACTCAGGGTTCAAGAGCCATTAGACCTGGCTCTCATTGCTCTTGAAGCCAAGTAGGGGAAAGTGATGGTTAATTCACCTCAAGTAAATGCCAACTCACCAAAATTGTTATAATTTCCTATCTTTTGTGACTTTGCAATTTACCGCTCTTCTCATTGACCCTATTTACCCCTTAAGACCTATGGGATCTCACACTGTATTATTCAGTAGCCTGCATGTAGTGGTGCAAATGCAGAAGTTAAGGGTTTTTCCCCATAAAAAAAAGAGTAACTTCATTTCAGATTAGAACTCAAAGTCCACTTGAATGTAAGTAACCTCATTATTTGTATAAAATTATGAATAGTTTATAAACCATTTTTAAATTATAGAATAAATCATAAACCTAGGGTCAGAATATCTTTGTTTTATCCCCAGTTTTGCCATTACTGATTTGTAATGTCTGTTTAAAATAAGATTCCTTAAGTTTTTGAAGTCGGACTTCCTTTCTTTAAGGTAAGAAAGCTTTTTTTTTAGTATTATTTTAAATGTTTGTATTTTTTCTATTATGGTTGGTTTACAGGGTTCTATCAATTTCTACTGTACAGCAAAGTGACCCAGTCACACATATGTATACATTCTTTTTCTCACAGTATCCTCCATCATGTTCCATCACTAGTGACTGGACATACTTCCTAGTGCTATATAGCAGAATCTCATTGCTTCTCCATTCCAAATGCAATAGCTTGCATATATTAACCCCAGTCTCCCAGTCCATCCTACTCCTTCCCCTTCCTCCTTGGCAACCACAAATCTGTTCTCCATGTCCATGATTTTTTTTTTTTTTTGGTCTTTTCAGGGCTGCACCCACATCATATGGAGGTTCCCAGGCTAGGGGTCTAACAGGAGCTGTAGCCACTGACTGACGCCTCAGCGACACAGGATCCACGCCACGTCTGTGACCTACACCACGGCTCATGGCAACGCCGGATCCTTAACCCACTGAGCGATGCCAGGGATCAAACCCACAACCTCATGGTTCCTACTCGGATTCATTAACCACTGAGCCACAATGGGAACTCCTCATGATTTTCTTTTCTGTGGAAAGGCTTATTTGTGCCATATATTAGATTCCTGATATAAATGATATCATATGGTATTTGTCATTCTCTTTGTCTCTAGTTCCATCCATGTTGCTGCAAATGGCATTATTTTGTTCTTTTTTTGCCCGAGTAGCATTCCATTGTGTATATATGCCACATTTTCTTAATCCATTCATCTGTCAATGGACATTTAGGTTTTTTCCTTGCACTGTATATTGTGCTGTGAATATTGTGTTGTGTTGTGTACTGCGTACTTGTATTGTGAATAGTGTTGCAATGAACGTACAGGTGCATGCATCTTTTTCAAGGAAAGTTTTGTCTGCATATATGCCCAAGAGTGGGATTGCTGGGTCATATGGTAGTTCTATATTTAGTTATCTGAGGTACCTCCATACCGCTTTCCATAGTGGTTGTACCAATTTACATTCCCACCAACAGTGTAGGAGGGTATCCTTTTTTCCAAACCCTCTCCAGCATGTATTATTTGTGGACTTGTTAATGATGGCCATTCTGACAGGTGTGAGGTGGTACCTCATAAACAAGGCTATTTTTGATGTTCCTAAGTTTTCGATAATTTCCAATATTTTGTAATTTTATATGTGGCACTTGGAGAACTCTCACATCAAGAACTTTCTTCTCCAGAAAAACATGAAAAATCATTTCAAATATTTTAAAAGCCATTTTGTAAGATTTTTAAGAGAATTTGGAAAACTTTAAAAAAAAAACCTTTATCATTCAGAAACAGAATTAGTTGATTAGAATTTCATGGGAATGTGTTTTTCTTTATCAGGAAATAGATACTTCTAATTCTTGGCGATATCTGGAAATTGAATGATTAGCCACCAAAAAACTATCAGTTCTTCTCTATTTCTTCAGGTGGTATGACATTCTATCAAATTATTTATGATAATATACCTTCCTCTTCTAAGATATAAGGTTATATGTATTAAAACCTTTTCTGATTACAGATCTTTCCTCTGTGACACTTTTAATAATGTAAACATAATATATAATTACCTTGATATAATGTCAAATAATGACCTTTCTACCTAGTAATTCTTTTTTCTTAATTCATATTTTCCATAGAAATAAGAAATAATGTCATAAGCATGACAATGCCACTTTTTATTCTTACTGGTGAATTTTCCATCTTTAGTTCATGTGATTACCCATACAAGCTTACTGCTGTAGCAAGACAGGTCCTGGGATGTTTGCCATCAAGAGAGCAAAAAATTGAAAGTGGGAAATATTTGGAGTGCAGAAGAAAACATAGTAATGCTGTAGCATCTTAAAATACATAGGAATTCAAAAATACATAATTTAAGTGAAAAACGAATATTTCATCATACAATAGTATGATGTGAGTTTTATAACATCATACAGTGACATCACAGGATAGAATGATGTGAATTTTTTAACATTTAAAAAGTAATATTATAAATCAAAATTTCTCAAATAATACCTGCTTAATCAAATAATACCTCAAAAAAAATGCTGCTTCTTCGGGGTTATTTAAGACATTATTTTTCCCAACAAAGGGAGCCATCTTCCACTCAATTGTTTGGAAAATGCTGTTTTAAAATTAAGCAGCTTTAATCACCAAAGGACTTCTCAGGGGTTTCAGTGTGTTTATTAGCGCAGGTCTGTGTGTGCATGACACACAGTGAGGCCAAACAAACCAAAATGTCAGAATTTGGAGCAGAGACACTTTATTGCAGGGCCATGCAAGGAGGTGGGGGAGGGGCTGGTGTCCCCCAAAATAACCAGAGCTCCTTGAACCATTAGTGCAAAGACTTTTTAAAGGCAAAGCGAGGGAGGGGTGTAGCTGGTTGTTGCAAACATCTTCCTGGGGAAATCCTTTGCCATTGCGGCTGTCCACAGAGGTCAGGGCACTATGTTCCCATAAACCTCCAACAAGATACGTGTTCTACTTCAGAGAGGGGCTAAAGCAGAGAATATGAGGGAAGAGCCCGTCCTGGGAAGACACCAATGGGTCCTGCTCAGCTACATGTCAACTTGCGCTTTGATTGTCCAGGGTGGGATGTACTATATAATCTGTTTGTTCACAGAGCTTTTCTTTTCCCCCCACAGAATAT
Source organism: Catagonus wagneri (assembly GCA_004024745.2). NCBI lineage: Eukaryota > Metazoa > Chordata > Mammalia > Artiodactyla > Tayassuidae > Catagonus > Catagonus wagneri. The sequence goes on from PVHT021183585.1 coordinate 6,343,802, forward strand.
CTCTGGAGAAAATGTTCACTGGGGGAAGGATTTTTGTTTGTTTGTTTGTTTGTTTGCATTTTAGGTCCACACTTGCAGCATATGGAAGTTCCCAGGCTAGGGGTCAAATTGGAGCTATGGCAGCTGTCCTATGCCACAGCCACAGCCACATAGGATCCAAGCTGCAAATGTGACCTACACCACAGATCACTGCAATGGGGGTTCCCCTACCCACTGAGCGAGGGCGGCGATTGAACCCACATCCTCATAGATACCAGTCGGATTTGCTTCGCTGCACCAAAATGGGAACTCCCAGACCCAAGACTTAATAGTGAGGTTCACAGAGTTCCCTTCGTGGCTCAGTGGTTAACGAATCTAAGAACCATGAGGTTGCGGGTTCGATCCCTGGCCTTGCTCAGTGGGTTAAGGATCCAGCGTTGCCGTGAGCTGTGGTGTAGGTTGCAGACGTGGCTTGGATCCCACGTTGCTGTGGCTGTGGCGAAGGCTGGCGGCTACAGCTCCTGTTAGAGCCCTAGCCTGGGAACCTCCATATGCCGCAGGTGCGGTTCTAGATAAAAGGCAAAAAGACAAAAAAAAAAAAAAAGAGTAATGAGGTTCAGTTTTTTTCGGGGACTTTGCTGAGAACTAGAGCCCAGGGAACAGCCTCTCAGAGAGCTCTAAGTACTCTAAAGAGGTGAGGGAAGACCAAGGACTTACATATGAATTTGGGGAGGGAATACATGTAGTCCAGCATACATTGTGGCTAAAGATTACTGCTAATTACAGAAAAACAGATATCTCCAGTTGAGTTCAGTGCTTTTCTATGCATGGGAAGATGCAAGAATCTGGGGGTCACTGAAATTCTTCCTGAGGTGTGCAATTTAACTATCTAGGGAATTAATCCAAAACACAGAATGCTTCATCTTGATTTTTTTCTTTGTGCTTTGGGTTTGTTTTTTTGTTGTTTTGTTTTGTTTTTACCACACTTGTGGCATGTGGGAATTCCCAGTGGCAACCCAAGCCGCTGCAGTGACAATGCTGGGTCCTTAACCTCTTGTGCCACTGTTAGTGCAAGTCCGTGTGCCTGACGCACAGTGAGGCCAAAACAACCCCAAACCTCTAGAGTTTGGAGCAGAGAAAGTTTATTGCATAGCCATGCAAGGAGACGGGTGGGTGGCTCATGCCCCCAAAATATGCGGAACTCCCTGAACAAAAATTTACAAATGGTATTTAAAGGCAAGGTGAAGGAGGGATTTGGATGATTGTTGCAAACTTCTTGGTGCAGAAATCCTTTGTTCTTGTAGCTGTCCACAGAGGTCAGGTCACAATGTTCCTATAAACCTCCAACTAGATACATGTTATACTTCAGAGAGGAGCTAAAGCAGAGGATATGGGGGGAGGGCCTGCCCCCGAGAAGGCCCTAAAGGGTCCTGCTTGGTTACACCACCAGGGAATTCTTTCACTCTGTTTTTTCCAACCTAAGTCCTTGAATTTGGGGTGTACTGTCGCTGGGTCACTGTGATGGGTTGTAACTTATCTCTATGTGTAACTGGATGACGAGCAAGCGAAACTCGGTTCTTTCTGTTTTCAGATCCTAAAGACAAGTTTTCAGGTCCCGGGAGTTCCCTTTGTGGCTCAGTGGTTAACGAACCCAACTAGGACCCATGAGGATGTGGGTTCGATCCCAGGCCTCCCTGAGTGGGTTGGGGTTCCTGCGCTGTGAGCTGTGGTGTAGGTCGCAGACATGGCTCAGATCCTGTGTTGCTGTGGATGTGGTGTAAGCTGGCAGCTGTAGCTCTGATTTGACCCGTAGCCTGGGAACCTCCATATGCTGCAGGTGCGACCCTAAAAAGCAGAAAAGAAAAGAAAAGAAAAAGTTTGCAGATCCCTGAGACAAATTGTCATGAACATGGAGGGCAAATGGAACCAGACTGTGAAATAACAAATAAAAAGGTAAGAAATCATTTGCTGTTTAGGAAGGAGGATGAAAAGCATCGTGGTGCCTACCAGTGATGATTCAGGAAACAAAGTAAGATCTTGGGGCTAGCAGAACACCTCGGCACTGAGTGAGATGTCTAAAAACATCTTCTGATATAAACAACTGGAAGTCACTTGTTTAAACTGCAAAGTCGCTTTCTTAAATGAAAAAGTTTATATATGTTAAAGAGGAAAACCCCAGCCCCATGGAGGTCACTTGTGCTAAAAGCCCATGACACCAAGCCTAGATTTAATACCTAACCTAAAACCTTCCTCAGAAATGTCATCTTAATCAAACTGAATTTTCTGGTCAGAATATGGACCTTCTCCCCACCCCCACCTCCCAGGAAGAAGAGACAATTTGCATGATAAAACCCTTGGGTGTGCTCTCTCCCCAAAGGAATTACCCTAGCCCCAAATAACTATTTCTTTTCCTGTAGTAATGACCCTTCACTCCATCCTCCCTTCCATAAAGCCTTCCTTCCATCAAGTGCTACTCATGGGAGCCTTCTGCCAGTTGCATGACGGTATGCTTCCTGGTTCAGGATTTGTTGAATAAAGCCATTTATATTTCTAAATTTCCTCAGTTGAATTGTTATTTTTTGACAGGTAAATCCGATGAAAAGATGCTTGCTATAATGTTATGGTGACCTCTTGTGGTTCGAAACCAAAATGACCTTTTAAAAAATTAATCCTGGCACCGTAAGCAACAATTATCTTGGAGCTTTAAGAGTCGGCAGTGTTCTTTCAAACTATTATCAGTGATTCTCTCTCCAGAATGGTATTAGAGGGACTTGCAACTCATATATTTCTGTAACTGCTAAAATTTTTTGCCAAAAATATGCACGGCTCAGGTGGGCAGAACAGAGAACAATAGAAACTAAACACAATATTAGGTAAAATATTCACTTCTCTGCAAATCAGAATGTAAAATTTGGGTTAAAGTAAATTAATGCCCTTAATCTTGTTAAATAAACAGGATTTTGAAATTTTTGCTTTTGCTTTATCATTATACTTATATAAATGCTTTATCTAAATATTATGGTTGATGACTGGTTTTTGTACTTTTCTAATCAGATTAAAATTTTTGCCCTAGAATGGATTTCATAATAAGAAATTAAATAGAGTGACTGAAGAGCAATAAGATATGATGGGAGTTGTCTTGTGGGGCAATGTGTTAAGAAACTGGCATTGTCACTCCCGTGGTGCAGGTGCAGTCCCAGGCCCAGGCCCAGGAACTTCCACATGCCGTGGGTGCAGCAAAAAAAAAAAAGATGTTATGAATGAAGACACTATATTGTTGATTAACATATAAAATCAAAGATGTTATTTTTAATAAAGTATAAACGGTAAATCACTAGGGCAACAGCACAGTACAAATCACTGACACAACAGATTTCCCAGCCAGCCAATACCTGAAGTGCATTTAGTCTTCTCTTCAACAAGAAGAGAAATATTAAAACAACTTCTAAACTTTAAATTCTCCAAAATCAACAAAGCATATGTGGTCCCACTTTTAACCTCAAACAAGAGATCCTTCTGGCTGAAGAAGCCCAGAAAGCCAATGATTCTGATGACAGCAGGCAAATCCTCCTGCTTATAAAAAACGAGTTAAACCAGGAGTGCCCTCTGGGAGTTCCCACTGTGGCAGAATGGGTTAAGGATCCATCATTGCTTCAGGTGTGGCATAGGTGACAGCCGCAGCCCGGATTTGATCCCGGGTCCAGGAACTTCCATATGCCATGAGTGCTGCCATAAAGAAGAGTGTGCTCTGGCTGAGCAATGCGATAGCTATTCTGAATGGAGTTCAAGGGAACAATGTGGACTTGTCTGCAGTATTCTTGTCCTAAATTCAGTCACATGCTTTCTAGGTTTTCTCACTGTAACCCACTTTAAGCAACTTGAGATTCTTTTTTTTTTTTGTCTTTTTAGGGCCTCACTCATGGCATATAGAGGTTCCAGGCTTGAGGTCTAATTGGAACTGTAACCGCCGGCCTACACCACAGCCATAGCAATGCCGGATCCAAGCCGCATCTGCGACCTACACCACAGCTCATGGCAACACCAGATCCTTAACCCACTGAGCGAGGCCAGAGATCCAACCAGCGTCCTCCTGTATACTAGTCAGATTCGTTTCCACTGAGCCACGATGGGAACTCCCAACTTGAGATTCTTGAAGAACAGACGTGGAAGTTAAGTTCATGTGGCTTTAAGAGTCAATTTTTCAGGCGTTCCCATCGTGGCGCAGCGGTTAACAAATCCGACTAGGAATCATGAGATTGCGGGTTCGGTCCCTGGCCTTGCTCAGTGGGTTAAGGATCCAGTGTTGCCGTGAGCTATGGTGTAGGTCACAGACGAGGCTTGGATCCTGCGTTGCTGTGGCTACGGGCTTAGGCTGTCGGCTACAGCTCTGATTAGAGCCCTAATCTGGGAACCTCCACATGCCATGAGTGCGGCCCTAGAAAAGGCAAAAAGATGAAAAAAAGATTCAGTTTTTCAGCATGATGGCTTTGCAGGGGGGTACTGGTATGGCAGGTTTGTTTTGTTTTGACATGTTCTAATTAGAAAGCAAGTATTGCAGAAAGCAGTTACAGAGAGATACCCACAAACCCATCTACAAAAGCATTGCCTCTATTGGGCGCATGTGCTCTTAGAAATCAGGCACCTTAGCTTCCAGTGAGCAATGTGGAGCCATCACACCACCCGTTCCCCACAGCCTACTCCCTGCACAGACTTTGACTTTTTCTGAACACTCAGTGAGAACTGCAATGTTAAACCAGAACTACTTGGAGAAACAATTGATTTCAGGGCTGGGCAAAAATCATACAAAATGAGCATGGAACAGCCTGTCATTACAGAAAGAAAGGAAGCTGTCAAAGATCTCCAGAATTATATGATGGCAAACACGATGACTAGGCTTAAATCCCTAAGTTAATAATAGGGCTTTTTTTTAGAGTTCCCTGGTGGCCTAGTGATTAAGGATTCAGTGCTATCATACCTGTGGCTTGGTTTCCATCCCTAGACCAGGAACTTCTTCATGCCATGGGGATAGCTAAAAATAATAACAGTACAATAATAATAGTAGTTTTTGAAAAACAGGATTTGTTACTTGGAGGGTGCTAGGGAACCAACTTATTATTTGGAAAATTGGTAAGTAAATGGAACAAGTTTAGTATTTATCCTGTCTTTCTTATATGAAATGCAAACTGGGCTAACCAATAGTTGATTTTGAAAAGGCTCTTTTTCTGTAAGTGCTGCAGCTATAATAAGTGCAGAAGGAATAATAAAACAAAATATAATAATTTGTGACTGGATGAAACAGCAGATCTAAGTGGTAACCGCACATGGAAGCTGACATTAAAGAAAAATAGAGGGAGTTCCTGTCGTGGTACAGCGGAAACAAATCCAACTAGAAACCGTGAGGTTGCGGGTTTGATCCCTGGTCTCGCTCAGTGGGTTAAGGATCCGGCGTTGCTGTGAGCTGTGATGTAGGTTACAGATGCAGCTCGGATCTGGCATTGCTGCAGCTGTGGTGTAAGCCAGCAGTTGTAGCTTCGATAAGACTCCTAGTCTGGGAAACTCCATATGCTGCGAGTTCGGCCCTAAGAAGGAAAAACAAAAAAAAAAAACCTAGGAGTTCCCATCGTGGTGCGCAGCGGTTAACGAATCCTACTAGGAACCATGAGGTTGCAGGTTTGATCCCTGGCCTTGCTCAGTGAGAAATAGATTATTTATATCACTTCCCCACCTCATTCCTCAAAGCTAATCGCTCCAATGACCAACTCTACTCCTTCAAATGAGACACTTAAATTTTCTTTTGTTCCATCACCAGACAGCATCTCTTTATCCTCCCTCTCCATGCCCTCCAACTCTGTAGTATGAATTTCCTCTGTGATTCTTGGTTATAAGGAAACATAACCCTTTAGTTTGCCAAACCAAACTGCATCTAACTCAGACCTCAACAACGTAGTTTGCAAGAGGTTGAATCAGTGTTAGTTTGGGCCCTCCTCATCCTCTGTCTGAAAAATGGCATATGGATTTCCAGGCCAGGATCAGATTTGAGCTGCAGTTGCAAACTGCTTGACAGCTGTAGCAACACCAGATCCTTTAACTCACTGTGCCAGGTTGGGGATCAAACCCTTGCCCTGGTGCTGCAGAGATTCTGCCAATCCTGGCAAGCCACAGTGGGAACTCTTTCATCACTATTTTAATTCTGAACAACAACCAACAACAAATCAAACCCTAATTTGTAGCTTTGGCCTCTTTCCATGGTGAAAAACTCCCACTATGGTCCCCTCTAAGCTACCATTGGGACATCATGAAACCCAGAGTTGCATGCACTCTTTTACATAGAATATCTACCATATACACGCAAGAGATATAAATTACTGCAAGTCCATAAATAAGGGTAATTAGGAAATGATGTCTTTGTTTTAATAATTTATTTGATTGTAAGTTTGTATTAAATTGAACTCTATGAAATTGCTGATATGCAACCCTTTTTTTCTTTTTCGCACGTGGAAATTTCTAGGCCAGGAATCAAACCCAACCCACAATTGAAGCCTGCCCCACAGCTGCAGCAATGCTGGATCCTTAACCTACTACATCACACGGGAACTTCCCTGATCATTTTTTTAATTTACTAAAGTGGTAAATTCATATGATTCAACCTAAAACATACTCAGGGAGTTTGGATGGGTGTGAGTTTGAGTATGCTTTAAGTCTTGAGTTTGAGTTTTGAGTCTGAATTTGACTTTTGAGTTTGAGTATGTTGGGAGGAGGGTTGGCTAATGATAAAGCAAATAATAACTTCTGTTTATTGAATACTTTCAAAGTGCTATACTGTTTGGTTTTCTGTGATTTCCAACAACTAAAACAGAATTTATGTTGACTCAATCTTCTCTAGCTTCTCTCAGTTTGGAAATAATGAGAAGAGCCTAGAGAATTTCTGACCCTTCAATTAAGAATTTGATACAACATATGTGAAGATGAAATGCCACCTATGTGAAACTGTGATCAGGATTTGTCACATACAGAGGCTCCCAGGCCAGGAGTCGAACCCATGCCACAGCAGTGACCAGAGCCACAGCAGTGAAAATGCCAAATCCTCAACCGTTAGGCCACCATTGAACTCCATATTTGATAGAATTTTTGAACTAAGCATAGAGGAGAACCAGCATGAAACAACAGTTAAATCCTGGCTTAAATAAACTGCATTCTGAGCTGCCTCAGGCCTTCTGAGAGCTGGTTCCTTACTTGGAATTTGGGTAATAATATTACCAGTTCAGATACTGGTCTGGGTATCATGAGATTCAAATGGGGAAAAGAAAATGAAAAGCACCTTACAAAGGGTCATATTTGGCAAAGACAGTGGCTTATTATTATAGAATCACAAGACTGTGTACCTGCTCCCAGGACTGTTTTCTGGTCTCTGCCCCAAGCCTGGGGGCGGGGAGAGAAGCAGCTACCAGCCTTTGGCCAGGTTAAGGCAGTCCTAGCCATTTGTTTTACAAACACCCCAGGCTGCTGGATTAGCTTCTTTGGGTTCTCCAAACTGCCAGCTGGCCTTTGCTCTATTTACGTTAATTTTTAAAGCCCTCCCTTTCATTTTAATAGTTCCCAAGATGTTTAAAACAAATGTCATTAACAAGGGAAACCTCAGAAGCTTACAAAACTTTCAGTGGTAGCAGGAGTTCCAGTAGTGATGATGGAAAGGGGGTATTTGCTCTGGCGGGGGGGAAAAGAGCAGAGCCCTGATCAGCCCTCACCTGATCCCCTCCCCCGCCTCATAGCAAGGGTTTGGTTGCAGGGTTCACTAGGCTTATCTAGCTGATTCACTGTTGAGGTATAAACAGGGCTGGGCACGTGGTGCTGAAAGCTGCTGAAAGCGGAGGAAACTAGTCATGGACACCCTGACTCTCAGCTGAGAGATCACTTCCCAGTAAGTCCTGAGAAGGGTTCAGCACTTTTCTCCAGGCTGGAGCCCGTCTTCAGAGCCGGCCAGGGCACAGAGCTGTTTCAGCCTAAGTGGCCAGTGATTGCTTCCCCCATGTTGGAGAGCGCTGAGCTGTACTTCAACGCCGACCATGGCTACCTGGAGGGCCTGGTGCGAGGGTTCAAAGCCGGCCTCCTGACCCAGCAGGACTACATCAACCTGGTCCAGTGTGAGACCCTGGAAGGTAAATGCCGCCCTTCTCACCTTTAAAAAGAAAAAGGGTGTGTGGGGTGGGCAGGGAAGAACTGACGCTGCATGATGGAAGCTGGATTGGGGGCTTTGGTCTCAAGGCCTGAGAGTCCTGGGCATGCTCTTACTCTCAAGTCCAAGACTTCAGGGCTCCAGGAACTTGGAGCAGCAAAAAAAAAAAAAAACACGTCTTTATTTTCAGTGTTCTCTAAGTGAAATTTAGCATTTCCTTTCATTACAACTGCAAGCAACAAATCACAGTAGTTAATACTTTTCTCACCAATAAAAGGCAGTATTTTCGTATCCTTATACAGTTCTTGCAGATACCTTGATATATCACTTACATTTTCACTGTTACAAAAATTATACTAGATTTGCACTCATCCTTGATATTTAAGGTCTTAATAGAGAAGCACATTATTACAAATTTTTAAATATCTTCACTACATCTTAGTATAGTTAGTGTCCTTTGAATACTATATATTTTCATTATACATATTATTTATAAATATTATTTGGAGAATGATTTTACTAAAATCTCCAAGGAGCTATAGCTAAGGAAGCCCCCCCCAAAACCTTGGTCTAGAGAATTTATTCTATCTCTTTTCTCAGTATCTATTAGTATGACAGTATGTATATTTGAGGTTTGTCTTTAATGAAGCTTAAGAAAAGAATCAAGAGACATTGGCATGGGAGTTCCCCTTGTGGCGCAGTGGAAACAGATCCGACTAGTATCCCATGAGGATTCGGGTTCCATCCCTGGCCTCGCTCAGTCTGTCAGGGATCCAGCATTGCTGTGAGCTGTGGTGTAGGTCGCGGATTCGACTCGGATCCCACGTCGCGGTGCCTGTGGCGTAGGTTGGCGGCTATAGCTCCGATTCAATCCTCAGCCTGGGAATGTTTATGTGCTGCAGGTGCAGCCCTAAAAAGGAGAAAAAAAGAAAAATTACAAAAAAAAAGGATTGTGAGGATGATTGTACAACTATAAATAAAATAAAATTCATTGAATTATTTTAAAAAGATATAAGTATACACCCAGAAAATCATCACCACAATCTATGCCATAAACCCATCCATTTACCTCCAAAGTTTTTCTCTTGCTGTGTGTGTGTGTGTGTGTGTGTGTGTGTGTGCGCGCGTGTGCACGCGTACTATAGGCTCTAGAATTTACTCATCCTGTATAGCTGATACTTTGTATTCTTTGACTAATAGTTCACCATTTCCCCCTCCTTTCTGAAAATTACCTTTAAGCTACAGTATTTCCAAAACCTTATTAAAGATTTCACATCAATAATACAGTATTTTCATTTTTAAAAACAGCTACATTCCCTTATTTTAAAACATGCTTATAAAACCAGTATAACAATGTCAGTATTAGGGTGCTTTAAAACATCCAGATTATTCTAGAAAAAGCAAGAAAGCAATTAGGATCAAGACTGCTGGCAAGAATAGTAGAAGGCAAAAACCAAAACAACAGCCGTGAAGATGACTTTGCAGGCTTCTCAAGTAGGGCTGAGGGCCCTAAGCTCACTTGTTTATGGTTCTGACCAGTTAAAGCCAGAGTCAAGGCAAAACTGCCCAAGGTGATAAAGACCCTTTCCTGACATTGGCGACAGAAACAGCTAGACAGATCTTATAGATGAAAACTAATTCTGTTGGCTACAAATAATTACAATATAGTCCCAAATCCTAAATCATTTCAGCGTATTTAATTAGGAGTTTGGTGCCCGGAAGATGTCAATCATGTATAGAAAATTGTTATAAATTGAGGCAGGAAAAATTAATGAACACAGGGCAGAATGAGAAGCCATTTGACTGAATTCTAAATAGTGTTCAGTCAAGCTTTTAAATAAGCTGAGGAATGCAAACTCAAACACAAACAGTACATAAAACATCTTCGTGATACCAAACAAGGTTTAGCCAAGCTCACTAAAGAATTCAGAGAGAAACCACACTAGGTGTCGATTTGGGAGAGAAGGAAAGGTTTCAGAGCCCTTTTGAAGACCTGAAAAATGAACTTTTAAGAAAAATACAGGTGCCCACATATAGAATTTTCCATATAATATCAGGGGGTTGTGGGCCACCTGAAGTCACCTGTCTCCCTGGGTAAGAAACCCTGCTTTTACACCATGACTTTATCAAGTTGTATCTCCTGGTTTCTACCTTTCTTTCTTCTTCGTAATATTTTTTTGCAACCATTTGTTTCTCAAGTGTGTTTGAACCTGTGGCCAATCTGGGGATATCAAATAGGAGTCCTCGCACTGGGTTTTAATGACTGCTGAGAAAATCTGTCTAAACAAAGTAAGGGTTTCATGTCTTCAATGAACAGCTGAGGATTCAGAGGCTTAAAAAATGTCTGCCTGCTGAGCATGAGTTGAAGATACACAAAAAGGTCTGTATTGCTCTCAGCTCCCTTTTGATAGAGAAAATAACAAAGTCTGTCCTGCCTGTTTGTTTTATACAATGTTGGGAAGTAAACCACTTGAGAACAGCAACGCCACCGTTGCATCTGTGACCGGACTAAGAGAAACTCAGCCACCTTGAGAACTGGCTTAAGAGTTAAAAGAAGAATCAAGGACACCTATTGGGGAGTTCCCTTCGTGGCTCTGTGGTTAACGAATCTGACTAGGATCCATGAGGATGAGGGTTCAATTCCTGGCCTTGCTCACTGGGTTAAGGATCCAGCGTTGCCGTGAGCTGTGGTGTAGGTCACAGACACGGCTTGGATCCCGCCTTGCTGTGGCTGTGGCGTAGGTCGGCAGCTGGAGCTCCAATTCGACACTTAGCCTGGGAACCTCCATAAGCCAAAAGTGTGGCCCTAAAATAGCAAAAAGCAAGAAAAAAAAAAAAGAACTATTGGGATAGAATTTCAGGACTTTAACATTTCTGTTCAATTTTGCACATAATATTTACCATATAAATTATGGGTAAAGAAGCATACGTAAAATAGTATCATAATAATACTTTACATTGAAGCAGGTGCTTTCTGTAAAGAAAAGCTACCTTGGCAAAGATTTGATTTGCCTTCAGTCTTTTTAAAATCCTATAGTGTTTAAAAGAAAAGTGTACTAATATCAACAAGTTGTTTTAGCACCACCTCCGAGGAACATATAAGATTTCAGGTAAATTTGGAAGAGAGAAGTAGGAAGATTGAAAAACAAAAAAGACAAGCTTTGAAAAGAGCTAATATTTATGAGTGTGTGAGTGCGGTCAGAAATACTCATCTGGTCCTGACTCTGACTAACAGTGACCTAAACTAGTCGCTGGGACCCTCTGTGACTCTGTCCCTCCCACAGGCAGGAGAGGAAGTCATTTCACATGGCCTGTGTGCCTGGATTGTTTGGAGGCTATTCATATCAAAAGTTCTTAAAAACGGACATTAAATAAAAGTTCTTTAAAGACTTGTGGTTGTCAAGGGGGAGGGGTGGTGGCAGAGGGACAGACTGGGAGTTTGGGATTAGCATCTACAAACGATTTTATACAAAGAATGGATAAACAGCAAGGTCCTACAGTATAGAACAGGGAACTGTATTCAACATCCTGTGATAAGCCATAATGGAAAAGAATATGAAAAAAATTATGTTTATGTGTAACGGAATCACTTTGCTATACAGGAGAAATTAACACATTGTGTATCAACTATATTTTAATAAGTTTTTAAAAAATTTGAAAGTGAATTGGTTAGTTATTTTCAAAAAATTTTTTAAAAAGTTCTTTAAAAGTGACTTGAACCAAATTATATATTTTATAAAGGGGTGTAAAATATATAAAATAGTCTTTAGAAGAGCGAATACTGCTTTTTTTTAAATTAATTTTTTTTTCTCCCCAGGCTAGAGGTTGAATCGGAGCTGCAACTGCCAGTCTATGCCACAGCCACAGCAACTTGGGATCTGAGCCTCGCCTTCTACCTACACCACGGCTCAGAGCAACACCGGATGGTTAACTCACTGACTAAGGCATGGATCGAAACCCACATCCTCAAGGATACTAGTCAGATTCATTCCTGCTGAGCCACAAGGGGGACTCCTAAAACTGTTTTTATTTCCTTTTTTTTTTCTTTTTCGGCTGCACCTGTGGGAAAATGGAAGTTCTCAGGCTAGGGATCAAACCTGCACTGCCTCAGAAACGTCACCAGACCCTTAACCTACTGTACCACAGTGGGAACTCCTAAAATTTTTTTTTTTAGAACAGTTGTACTTTCACAACAAAATTAAAGAGAAAGTATAGAGATTCCTATATAACCCTTGCCCCATGCATGCATAGTCTCGCCTCCCTCCATTTCTTAGCAACATCCCGCACCAGAGTGGCCTGTGGTTACAATTAGTGAGCCTACATACACAGATACATCATTGTCACCCAGAGTCCATAATTTATAGCGCAGTCACTCTTGCTGTTGTTCATTCTTTGGGTTTGGACACATATATATATAACATGTACCCACCATTACTGTATCAAACAGAGTATTTTCACTCACCTAAAAATCTATGCTCTGCCGATTCTCCCTCCCCTGGTCCCTGCCCCTGGCAACCACTGATCTTTTTACTGTTTCCACAGTCTTTGCCTTTTTCAGAATGTCACATGGTTGGAGACATGCAGTATGCAGCCTTTTCAGGTGCCTTCTTTCACTTAGTAACATGCATATGTCTTTTCTTGGCAATACTGTTATTTTCATCAGTCCTTTCTTAAAATTACAAGCAAGACTGCTGTTGAGTATTCTTTCCTCTTCAAAAAGGAGAAAGTAGGGTGTCTCCATTGTGTCTCTCAGCAGGTTACAAACCTGACTGGTATCCATGAGGACGCAGGTTCGATCCCTGGCTTCCCTCAGTGGGTTAAAGATCTGGCGTTGCCCCCGAACTGTGGTGTAGGTTGCAGACGCGGCTCAGATCTGGCCTTGCTCTGGCTGTGGTGTAGGCTGGCAGCTGCAGCTCCAGTTTGACCCCTAGTGTGGGAACCTCCTAGCAGGTATGGCCCTAAAAAGAAAAAGAAAAAAAAAGGCAGTAAAATCAAATTTTAGAAATAGCCTTTTCTAAAATATGTGGTGCAACTGTCCCCTGGCTCTCAGGGTGTGGTGAGAGCACCTGGACCAAGCCTTTACCTTGTCTTCTCTGCCATCGTTTTTGGGACGAAGATGAGAGGAGCTGATTATATCTTACAGTTACTTCTTTTCCAAGGGACGTGGCCTTCATTCCTTTCCAACTGTGCCTGCAAGTGGGAATTAATTCATTTATTAACAAGCACTTTCTAGTTAAGGCAAAGGAAGTAATGATGAAAACGACAGTCCTTGACTTAAAATGACCCCCACTCTAGAGAATAAAAATTTTGGAAACATGAGAAACCGTAAAGGAGAGCAGCTGGACCTCAAAATTTCAAATTTAGGGAGTTCCCATTGTGGCGCAGGGGTTAATGAATCCTACTAGGAACCATGAGGTTG